>VDFB02130231.1:0-19635 GCA_007258455.2 Sequoia sempervirens | reverse complement strand
AAGAGTTCAATTTTAAGCCCAAATAAACAATTTGCTATGCTAGGTGAAGATGTTGCTTCACAAAAACATGGAGTTCTTTTTAGCCCAAAATAGAAAGTGAAGTGACTATCCTAGGATTGCTTGATTTTAAATTATGTGACTATCCTAGGATTGCTTCATTTTTAATTATGTGACTATCCTAGGATTGCTTAATTCTTTCAAAGTTTTTACTGTCCGCGGTCGCGTCGGATTCAGTCAACCTATATTTAAATTACAATTTACAATTTGCAACCTTTCAAAAGTGTGCTATACCAGACATCACGGGCACTAAAACAGAGTTCATGGGCGCTGCAGGATGAATCACGGGCACTGCAGGATGAGTCACGGGCGCTACAGGATGAGTCATGGGCACTGCAGGATGAATCATAGGCACTGCAGGATGAGTCACAGGCATTGCAGGATGAATCACAGGCGCTAAAAGGATGAGTCACAGGCACTGCAGGATGAATCAGTATTTCACTTATGAGAGATGGAAGTACAGGCACTAAAACTTGTAGGTGTAAGGTACACTGGCGTGTTTGTTAGCTATCTGTTTAAGCGTGACCTGTCGAGAAAAACCACAAAAGATGTTAAAATAGGGAGCAAGCCCCACAGGTGGGCGCCAAAAATGTGTGATTAACCAAGATGTGTATTAAAATAAATAAACAAATCACACAAAATGAAACATTAAACCAAAGAAAACTAAATAAATGAATTCAAAGAAAACAAACAGAGCTTCTTTAGAGCCGTTCCATTTTCCTCTATCTCCAGGGATTTGTTTGAAGCTGCTGCGCTCAGATTGTGTAAGCAAAGTTTTTCCAAATGGCAACCTGCAGAACGAGTGTGCAAAGGAAAGTGCTTCTCTATCCTATATGCTGGTGGAGTGAAAATGCTGATACGGATATGCACAGGGGCTGTAGATTATGCACAAGGGCTGTGAATTATGGATGCTATGATATGACATGAATAGGCCATGATATGGAATGATTCTATGCTATGCTATGATGCTAGAATACTATGAATACTAGAAGGCTACGCTATTACAAATTGGCTATAATTTTCCTGTATGAAAGCTTCTCTATGATTTCAAAGACCTGGCAGTCCTTTTTATAGCTTTTTGCAGGCAAAATCCTGGCTGGCAAAGATCAAGGGTTGTGATATTGTCTGGTAGATTTGAATGGTGAGAGATGGAGGTTAGGAGAGATGGGAGAATGTTGGGAGGTTGGAGAGAGAAGAATGGAGCCTTGTCTTCAACCCACAGCTTACTGCGAGGAGCAGAGAAATTAATTTTTTACATTTTGGAAGTTGGCATGGTTGTTGAAAGATAATCAAATTAGTAAATAGAAATCAATTTATTTAATTTTTAATTTATCATGAATTTGATTTTGATTTTAGGACTATAGAAGATTTAATTAATCTTTGAATATTTGGTGTGATGTGACTAGAAAAATTAATTTAAATATTTTTAAAGTATTTAATTGTGATAGAGATTAGAAAAATTTAAATTAAATAACACAGAATATTTAATTATGATGAATCTAAGAAGGATTTGGTAAATATTTAGAATATTTTAATTATGAATGTTACAGAAAGAAATGTTAATCTTTATTTGAATAAAATATTCAAGCCAAGATTAAATGATAATTAATATAAATAAATCGTAATGTTTTATTTAATTAATTAAGAAATGAAATAATGAACAAATATAAATAAATTATTTAAATTTATTTATACGTAGATCGAATTCAGAGATTTAATTAAATATTAAAAATATTTAATTAATTACCAGACTATGTGATGTGACCATTTTTAGGTGTATACAAATATTATGTAAATTTGTATAGAAAGAAAGAGATTGATGTATAGAGAGACATGATATGTAATGAAAATATATGAACATATTAATATAATACATATATATGTGATAAGTATATGGTGTTAATGGAGACTTGATTAGTATGGTGAACTTTTTTCTTATCCTTTAATCCTACCATGTATGTTATGATTCTATTCCTTATCAACCACTCTAGGGTAAAGCATAGCATTAACATAGAAATAACACAAATCACCTTGTCAACACTATCTATTGTTGTATTTCTATTATTTTGTAATATTTTTTGTGTCAATGGGTTACGATTGGTTTTATTGTTGGTGTCATTGTTTTAAATATCTGTCAAGTTTCATATTATGAGCCTTCAATTGGCTCTATAAGTTTTTGTTCCACTATCTATGGTGGTATAGTTAATCCTCAAGAAACTTTCAAATTCCTCTTCATATGATTTGTACATGAATTTTTGAATCTCTTTTTGTGTGTCCCTATTGAGTGAATGCAAGAAAAGATCACATAGCTCCATGTGATCCCAATTTGGAAAAGTTGTGTACAAATAGAGAACTTGTCTCTATCATGCAATGAAATGCGCAACTGATTTATTTACATATTTTTTCATGCTGGGGAAAAACCATATACCTATTCTAAATAACTTATTCATGTCAAATGCTACAATGAACTCACTAATGAGTTGTCAGAAAGAATGAATCAATGGCTCAAGGGGAAAATAGTATCAATCTAAGGTGATCCTTTCCAATGTCTTTGCTAAAATCTTGGCAACATCCCAAGGGAGGATCTCCCTTACAATTATGGTATAGGTATTAATGTGCAAATATGGTTCTCCTTCTCCCTTGAACTTAAGAAATTCAAGGAGAGGGTGTTGGCAACAATATGTTATGAATGCTATGGTCTATAGGTTACTTTAGGTCCAACTTGGTTCCTAAAAAAATAGTTGTATGTGGAAGGAATAGGTCCCCCAAACATAAGTCCCATTGGAGTAAATTTTTGACCAAGTTAAACCTAGTGGAGAATATTTGTTTGAAATTTAAGAAAGTCCAAATAGTTAAAATTTATGTTCAATGGTTGTAAACCTAGTGGAGTTGTGTAGTTTTGATTTGGGCCCCACCAAGTTGATATTTCTTTAGCATGTTGTACAAAGGATACACAAGAGGCATGAAATCCTCATTGCTCACATTTTGTAAGTAAGAATTGAGATATGGGGGAAATTAGGTTCATCTTTACTTGAATAGTTTATAGCAGTGAAAAGTGGATTTGTATGAGGCCCCTAACTACTAGATCTTGGTCTTTCATTTACTTGATGTTGGAGAGGTTTCTCAACACCCCTAGCCTCAAGCGTCCTAATCTCTCAAACTATAATAGCAATGAGAGCCTCAATATTTGCTCCCTCTACTCTATGATGCTGCACTTCAATCTTGGGTTGGGTTTTATTGACTATTTTTTCATTCATGTAGTAGGGATCGCGTGGTCTCATTTCTTCTTTCTTCTAAATGGTCTTCAAGTGGCACTTGTTGTGAAAAATTGTATTCATTTTGGAATATTGTATCGATGGATTATCTAGCTACTCGAGCACTCACCAAGTCTTTCTCAAGAAGGTATGTTTTATTTTCAATCTATGTGGTTGCATATATATAATCAATGGTGTCATGGTCTTATCTATGATTTTTTTATCAAACAAGCATTCATCATGCTATACCTTGGTTTTGATTTAACTATAGCATGGTGTTGAAGCTCCATGTTGGATTATCAAAATTCATGTAATCATTAAATTCTCAATATCCAACATCTAAATTGGTATCTTCATAGTTGTCGAGATAGGCATCACGGGATTTTATGGAAGATACTTATCAGAAGTTTGGGTGAAAGATTCACTGGAAGGGACTTGCCCTTAGGTTCTAACTAGTCCCAACATATTCAAGGTTACTGAAGGTACCACAAAATAATGGAATTAAGGTGAAAGAGAGATGAGGAATAGAATGGAAATGAAAGATGAAAAAAGCAAAAAACAATCCAAAAGAATTTTATCTTTCACATTAGGTTCATCAAATTATTCTGATCCCTAAGTCTAGTTCACCACTATTGTACATGAATTAGAGATGATAAATTGTGTGTGCTACCATTTTTCATCTCACATGGTGGAAAATAATTCTTTCTTGTGTGGTAAGAGATAGTGGAGTGGGGGAGTGTTTGCATGACTGCCCCCTTTGCAAGGAGTGTTCAAATAGTGGCAATGATGTTCATTGTGTTCACTCAATTTTGGTTATTGATGTTGATGGTGGTATTGTGATGTTGATATGAGGATGAGTCCTTTTGATTCTTTCTAGTGGTGCGGTAATGATGACCCTAGTGTGATTTGGCATGAAATATGCTTGGATGGCCTTGAGCTCTTAACAAGCATTAGCAAAAAAGTTGATGTGTTGCTTTTCTATTTTAATAATCTTCTCTATGAGAGCTTTGCATTTGTTTGACTTGTCTTAAGGCTTACACCTATTTTATCACTTGGTCTTGGTTGATTACTCCATGCACTAGTTGGGTCACCCTTATCTCTCCTAGAATGATGTATTCCCATTCTTGCCCAACTCTAGGATATGTGGGTATAAGAAGTCAAGTGAGATAGAGAAGTGAAAGGTTGGGAGAGTGACTTTTATGTTTTTATTTTGTTTTTCCTTAATTTCCTTGGCTATTTTCTTTGAGTTATTTGTTTTATATGTTATTAAATTGTTTGATTTTCATTGGTTTCAAATTTTAGCTTGTTAGAAAGATGCTTGTTTGGTTTTATATGTTTGAGAGGCCCTGAAGCCTGTTTGTGAAAGGACATATTGTTGTGTTTTTTATGTTTCAATTTTTTAATTTTGAATGATTGCAAAACTAACATGAACCATGTAATGCAAGAAAATAAATAATTAAGGGATCTCCATTTTTGTTCTTTTTTCAAGATAAATATTTTTAATGACCTAATCAACTAACAAATAAATGAATTATTAGTATTTATATGCTTTTGGATGAATATGCAACTAAATTTGATTTTCTAAATGCAAAAATTATGGTTTTTTTTCAATTTTCTCATTTCTTGATTGAAGAGTCTTGTTAGCTCTTTTTTATGTTTGATCATTGATTTTCTAAGATGAATCTTGTTTCCTTGTTGAAGGTGTGAATCTTGTTTGCATACGACCTACTTTGTAAGAATTCTTTTGAAATAAATAACTTTCAACTAAATCTAATATAATCTATAAAATAATGAAATCTACTTTAAATTCTAAATTTAGACAAAGAAATCCCTAGGAAAAGTGTTTAATTACTACTTATAAGCTATACTCTCTTAAAAATAACTTCTAACAACTACAACCAAAACAAATGAGCCCATAAATTGTGAAGATCTTATGTGGAGCTTCTATGGCTTATATCCTTAGGAGTTCAACTTCTTTTATGTCTTCTCCTCTCCAACTCTAGGATAGTCCTCTTGATGGAAGTAGGGAAACAAGGAATACTAAACTTTGTGGAAATATTGTCGATTACTTTGAAGGTTTGGTATAAAAGCTTTGAAGTTTTAAATTATGAAAATGAAAAAATCTCAAAGTCTTGCACAAAGCATGAATTCAATGGAGGATCTTGATATTTGGCTAAGAGAGGTTTGCATATATCAGAAGGTTAGCTTCAATCTATTAAATGGTAGAGTAAATAAAAAGGAGGAAGTTGCAAAGCTTTTTGGAAAAATACAAAGGAAACTAATTATCATCAAGAACTACCTAAGTACATGAGGTATGAGGGTGTTAAAAGAAAAGAAGACTCTCGATCAAAGAAAATTAATAATGAGTCAAGGGAAGAAGTGAGGAAATTAGGGGAAAGACTCACATCATCAAGACTCAAGAAAACTCACAATCACAAGCCAAATTGGAGGAAAAATGGCTAAAATTGAATGTTTCACATACCAAGAAAAAATGACATGATCACTCCTTTTGTCAAGGTGGGTTTCCTATTTTAACAAGATAGGTCACCCAAGTGACCTTGCAACTTTACCTAGGTTGCTCAAGTGACCCAATACCTTGATGCATAAAAAAATAATTTTGGAGGATGAGGTGACACGCAAGCATACATCTTGTATGAATGGTGAACACAATAGGGAATGTCCTAAAGATGCAAGGTAACTTCCATCAAGGTGAAGAAGTTGTGAGGATACATTATTCACATTGCATGGATCATAAGCTAAATCACTAAGTCATTATCAGGTGGACATGTAGGTCTATACAATTTTGAGCACTTACAAGACTTGAAAGTGAAGAGAGCTTGAATAGTTCCAAAGAAGAGGTAAAACCTCCACCTCATCTATTAAGGAGGTCCACTTAGCGAAGACAAGTAAAAATGTATACTCCTAATTGGAGATGTATTTTTTCTTTGATTACTAATACCATTGGACGTAGAAATGTGAAAGAGGCTATGGATATGAGAGGTTCTAAGTCCTAAAGAGTGGCTATGAGTGAGGAGATGGTTGTGTTATGGAAAATAACACATGGGACTTCGTACCATTGCAAGATGCAAGAAATTATATTGGATGTAAGTAAAAATCCAAAAGGAAGAGCAATTTTGAAGGAAATATTGAAAAGTACAAAGAAAGGTTGGTTGTGAAATACTCATCCTAAAGTTGAGGGGATAGACTTTGGTGAGACTTTTTCTCCAATTGTTGAGCTAAAATCTATCAAGTTCTTGTTATGTATAGTAGCAAACTTTGGTTTGGAAATAGAACAAATATATGTGAAGACAACATTCCTACATGGTGACTTGGATGAAGAGATCTCCATGACATGTAGCTAGAGCACTACATGGAGAAAGGTTAAGAAACTTTGGCTTATAAACTAAAAAAAGTGTATGGTATTAAGAAATCATTTAAGATGTGGTATTAAAAGTGTAATTCCTTGTTGGGATTAGGTTTTATGAGATCCAAATCAAATTGGCGTGTTTATTATAAGATGGATGGTGATTCTTTCCTTATTGTCACACTACATGTAGATGACATCTTATTCTTTGGTAACATTAAGGATTTGATTTGTGATTTGAAGTCTCAACTTTCAACACAATTTGGCATAAGACTTGGGAGAAACCAAATACATTATGGGCATGGAGATCAAAAGAGAGAGCAAATAGAAAGCTTTGGTTGGGCCGAAGCAAGTATGTGAACTCAATGTTGAAAAAAATTGGCATATTAGTTTAAATTATTATATAGCAATGTTCGTCTTCACCTGATGAGATGGGGGACATGATTCAAGTACCTTATGCTAATGCCTTTAGGATTTTAATATATGTTAATTTTTGTACAAGACTAGACATTGCCCAAGCAATGGGAGTTCATACTCATTTCATGGAAAGTCCTAGACGAGATCATTAGGATGCAATTAAGAGGGTCTTTAGATATTTGCATGTCCAAGCACTCTATTTTTTATCATGGTGATTATATTGTGGACTAGCACTCAATGGATCTTAATGAATTTATGGATTCAAATCAGCCAATAGCAAAAGATCCACCAATGGTTATATTTTTAATTTATTTTGTGGTGCTATCAATTAGGTGAGTAAGTGACAAGTTGTGGTTGTTTTGTCCATTACAAAGGTAGAATAATAGCAGCTACTAATGCTTGTAAGGAAATCATCTAGCTTAAAATATTGTGTTCAAATGTGGAGTTGATTCAATAAGCTATCAAAATTCAATGTGATAGTCAAAGTATCATATATCTAGAAAAGAACTCAACCTCTCATGTGAGGACAAAGCATATGAGAATGGGAGGGTGATGTTGGAAGAGGTTGATACACTAGCAAATGTTGTAGATACATTGACAAAGCTAATTGGCACAAAGAAGTTATGGTGGTGTAATGAGTCTATGGGCATCATGACCCCTAGCAATTAAATTTCAATGTTGGAGTTCCCATTTGCTCTTTAACAAGGTATTCAACAAGTGGGATAATGTTGGGAATGGTGTTTCAACTTTGCATCCTCATATTTTGATTTATTAATTATTTGTATTTATTTATTATTTTGGCCTCATGTTGGGAAATGAAACATCCCACTTTGTGTTGGCACCATTTTCCATGTGGGATAATTTTGGAGGAGTGTAAGAGGTTATAAGAGCATCTAATGACATTATGAGGTGAGAGATACTTAAAACATATTTGTATGACACATAAGAACATGATTATAGGGGAGTTGCGTTGAAATCTTGACCAATATTATGATAAGTCATAAAGCATCTTTTAATGGGTTTGAATATGCAAAAGTGGAGCACCCAAATTGAGGAGTCGACTATGATAAACATTATAGCAAGTTTTGGTAGTTGTAAGAGGATCTTTCATTTTTAGTAGAGAAGATCATGACCAACTTGGGCATTGGAATTTGGCCCAATTGTGGCACCTTACTTTGGTCATTATTTTGACTTGTGGTTTGTGATTTCAGGTTTGCTTATTTATCGATTTTTGAGGATAGATTATTGTCCAAATTGTACAATTGAATTGCATGTACTATTATGCTATAGAAATTGCTCCAAATTTTGAAGTAGCTTGAGATTCATATTGTAACCTCTTAATGGCTAAATAATACAATTGGTTTTTCTTGGAGTGTAGGGTTTTTCTCCCAAAAGGGTTTCCCTCACGTAAATCTTGTCCTGGTATAATTTTCTTTGTGTATTCTATTTTGTGACTGCAAGCTTTTGTCTTTGTACATACCTTCTCTTTTAAGGCTATTGTAGGAAGCATTTGCACACTATTGCTTCCTTTCACCATTAATGGGAGATGTAGAGATAAGAGAAGAAAGAGTCCAAATATTTAAAATACTTACACAAAGGAACAAGTTAAAAAAAATTAGAGACGTGTCATAGTCCAAGTAGATTTAACCAATTGCAAGGTTGATAAGCATAGGCTAAATGTGTCATTGTCGACTAGCATTCAAAGATTTATTATAATATTCTTGTAATCTTAGCCTAATGTAATCATCATTATTAGCTACCATACTAATATAATAGATCTTTTTTATTTTAAATTTAAGCTTAAAGATATTACACTAGATTACAAGCAAGTCAGCAACTATTCAACAAACTAGAAGAGATCACAGTTGAAACAAATCAAGGGATGAACCACAATTAAATGGAGATACATAAAACAACTACAAAAATATCAACAAACATAAAGTAGGTAACATATGATAGATCTTTACTTTAATCTGTCTTAAAATATATTTTTGAGGTGGCATTCTTTCTCCCTTACTAGATGTGGTTTTGGGTGCTCCACTTCATGTGGTTTTGGGTACTCTAGTTCAACTAAAGGACCCTATTCTTTGGTGGTCAACATTGTTCTTAGACCACAACCATAACCATTCTCCATTTTGTGTACAATGGTCAACTTAAGCATTTGGACATTTTTTAAATTTTCATTGATACTATAAATGTACAACTCTTTAAAATATAATAATAATAAAAACCCATTAAATCATGAAGAAGAAAAAAATATAATGTGTAGGAGGAGCAATGTCAATACAAATTTTAATTGGATAGAAAGAAATAATAGCATACCTTCGATATAGCCAAAACTATTTATCCAAAAAATATCTTAAGAAAAACCTTTAAAAATAGCACTTGTATTACACTCAACCATTCCAATACAGCAAATATTGTGTACATGTGTTTAACCATTATCCATGTGCCTCTAAAGATTGGTGCATCAATATCAAAAACCACTAAACAATACAATATAATCCATATAAAACCATGGACTAAAATCCACTATGTGCAATTTATAAAAGGTGTAAAACATGTAAGAGTAAATATCACATATCTAACAAATCAAGTTAAGAAGAATAAACCAATAAAAACAAAAATAAAGACAGATTATAACCCTCATCCATTTCTCAAATAGATTATATGTTGGCGTTTAAATTCGCACCTCTGGTATGCGGATTTGAAAACGGACAGCTATGCACAGATAAACTGCTCTTCAAATTAGGAGGGGAAGCTCCCTCTTGCTGATGGTGTTTGAAAGAAAGTAAACTAAACTAATTTGCCTATCTTTTTTATCAGCTTAGAGCACAAGGTTTTTTAAACACAAACGCCGCAGCTGAGATTTTCTTATATAAGAAGTTCAACTACGACTAACTTAAACTAAAGACGTTCCTAACCTCTCAAGTAATAGCGAAGGCAAAGAGGTTAGAAATTAACAGAAGCGGTTACTAGGCAAAAAAAAATACTAATAATCTCACTCTTTCAACGAACACCTACACTTCAAGCTGAAATAAAGATCATAAAAATGAACATAGATAACACGTCATCACGAGATTTTGGACCAAAGACAAAGGGCTCGCCAGTTTTTATTACTCAAATCTGACAAAGCCACTTCTAACATGCCTTGAACAAGAAATTGCGAGCTAAGGGGAGCATTGAGCTTATTTCTTAACACAATGAAAACAACAATCACACTAACTCCTTGGTGGCTAAAAGAGGCTCAACAATTTGCTTAATACTAACTAAAATAGAGCAGTGCTTGAGCAATAAAATAGAGAGGGCGCAATAGGCTGAGCATTTGGAACCACCACTATACAGGTTCAAAGAGCTAACTAAAATGAGCAGGCTCTTATTTATAGAGAAGCGGAGGAATTAGGGAACTAAAATCTCCTTGCTTTCTGATCTTTCGGTAAACAGAAGCTTTATTACTAAATCTAGAGAAAGAATTAACATCACAAAACCTAAATGAGAAAAAGCTGGCGGGGAAGCATACAACTATTACATCTTATCCTCTTTCTATCCTCAAAGAATGGATAAGGATCATTCCAAGAATAGAAAGAAAGCGGGAAAGAAAGCTTCTAGAAGAAAGCTGCTTTAAAGCTCGATCACATCTGCTAGGAAGTTAGAGATTGTGTCTCGATTCAGTGCATCTATGCCATCAATAGCAAAGCACCGCTTTTCAAGAATATCTTCAGCATCTGCAATAGATCTCAGGAAATCTTCGACCTCATTGGTCGCTTTATCAAACTTTGCTAACATCACTGAAATATGGCCTATCCTTCCGCCAACTGGACTGCAACTGTGAACAACACTCTGAAACTGAACTTGCACTTCCTCAAGCCCAACGTAGGAACCATCTTCAAGACTGTACTGAGAAGGGATTTCTATGACGAATTCGCTGATGAAAAGAAGAGCTACAACCACCCTTTGTCTATAGGCGATGAATTCTTCATATATCTTCTCATAGGTTTTATCTTTGAAAACATGACGCTCTCTCCAGGCAAGGATTTGTCTCTTGTGTTCCTTTGAAACTGCTAAATTGTAGGTTGTGTCTAAATCAGCAATGATAATCTCATGCCTAGGTTTTACTTTAGCCAGTGTTTGTTCAAATCCTTGGATACCTTGACGTAGCTCATGAACGTTTTCTCTTAACTAGAACATTCGTGCCAAGATCTCCTTTCCTCTAACAATGAAGCTCTCGATCCACTCCTGAGTCTCTTTCCACAAATGACTAGCTGTCTTAACTGATGGTGATCAGCTGGTGTCTCCAAGACCTGGGGCAGCAACTGGGTTGCTTGTGAAGAACCATGAACAAGGTTAGAAATGAAAAGCCCGAGCAACTGATTTTCAGCCTTGAAGGCTGCCTTGTCTTCTCCATCTTTAAGTACTCTTTCCTGAAGATTTTCTGATGCAACTCTGAAGAGACTCAAATCTGCATGTCTAGTATCTCTACCGAGATTCTCCTTGACCATGACGAAGTCATCCATGTTCACCTCATCCCTATTCTTGTCTTCTGGGGGAACTTCAGTGTCCATGACTATCTCGTTATCAGGATTCCTATCAAAGTGAACTTGCTTCTTTGCCTTCTTCTTAGGAGGTTCCTGATAGATGTTATTGAGATCATCAAAACTCACTTGATATGAAGGCCTTCTCCTAACCCTTCCTAAGGAGTTCTCAAGCCAAGACACAGTAGTATCTTTACTAACTTCCTCAGGAGGTGCAACTGTAATCTCCTCATCATCTTCGATATCAAGATCAATGTGAATCGGTGAAGAACCTGTCAAAGGTATAGAAACATGTGTTGTAGGTGGCTCCTCTGCTTCATTCTGAGGTATGGGCTCGTCAGGAGGAACTTCTGAATCAACTGTAGGCTGCTCCTGTATGACTATGCCTGAGAAATCCAACCTTCTTTTTACATTTTTATTCGATCTACTACCTTTGACGCTATCTTGAGACTGACTTTTACCCTTCCCTTTTGACTATGCTCTGGAGGAAGAGGGAATTATCCTTGGCGGCTCTGCTACTGGAATGGAGTTTTTCCTTTTAAGGACCAAGAAAACCTTACTATACTCAAGGACTTGTCTTGTTCTTTCTTCAACTGAAAGAGATTCCTTGTTTGCCCAGTTAACTTGTGGTAAGGGTTGATCTTCAATTTGTTTCTGAGTGTACATAGGGAGAAGCACATCTTCATCATCATCTGATAGCCCTTCTATATCTTCATTTAAGCAATCCTTCATCTGATGGAGAGTGAGCCTGCTATAACTACGTCTCCGCACCTCGAACTCATCTGCACAATTAGCCCAAAAATCTTCCAGTGTGGCTATATGATCATAGTTCTTCTCCAATCGGCCAACGTAGACACCATGAGGATCAAATGATCGTCTCTCACTGTAGAATTTGAGGCCGAATTTATCTAACTCTTCTCCTATTGTCTTGGCATCTGCAGCAGTCCTGCATGTATAAATTCTCAACCCTAATGGAAAGTGGAGGGAGGGTTTCCTTCTGTTCCTCAAGACTGTGTGAACACCGTGAGCCTGCCTCAAGAACTCCATGAAGATGACCTCATCTGACGGATATCTTGGCAACATGAGTGGGACACCTGAATAATCGTAGACCCTGAGATAGGTAAAGGTAGGAAACTGTATAAACCAATCCGCCCATTCCGCCATTGCTGCCCTGGCAACTGAAGATATATGAACATGCAGCTCATTATCTAGGTCTCGCACTGTATACATTAGAAAAGCCTCGTTCACCCTTTTGTAGTGGTGCAACAACTTTGTGAATTCCAACTGGGGATAGTAGTTATATATGTGTTGTACGCTCAATGACCCCTCGGAATTTAACCCTCTGAATTGACCTTGATAGGCCCCCAGGTAGACTAGGTATGACACCATGTGGAATACATGAAACTAGAAGTATTCTGTTATCTGCTGATGTAGACAGTCACTGATCAAAGTAGGCCAGTCATAGAACTCAGTTTTCTTCATGATGTGGTGAATGGCGTAAAACATCCAAGGTTGAAACTTGGTGGCATCTTCTGAGCCAGTGACCCTATTGAGCAAAGTGATGATGATGGCAACCTCGTCCTTGAACTCCCCTCGCCCAACATTCTTTGGCAAGGTCTTATGTTTTTCTTTCATCCATCTTTGTGCAATCTTCTTGCTATATTTATCTTTATGCATATTCCATATCTTTTTAGCATTCATACGCTTTGGAGTAACACTTTAGACCGTAGGGAATGGAAAAACACTTCTCAATCACATCAGGCTTTATACTGCAAATCAATCTACCATCTGCTGACTGGATCTCCCTAGTAGCTAGGTTGTAATGCTTAATGCAAGCGATTACGAACTCAAGACTTTGAACTTATATAGGGATTGACGCTGCTGCGAGGAGTCCGGAATGCCCTAGGTTCTTGATTGAAGTGTTGCTTGTTCTCTCAGGTGTAGGCGTGCAGAGCTTGATATGATCTGATGCGTACTCCGTATTTTTGATATATTGTAGAAGAGTTGATTATCTTCTGGCATTAAGGGTAACGCTCCATTTCAGAAACTTGAAGAATGGTAATATAAGCGCTCTGGGATTCGAGCCAAAGTTTTAAAGAGGCGATTTCCTAATTTTTTAGAATGCCTGGATTTTGTGCTCAATAGACAAATTGAGAAATTTTTTACGAGATATGAGTTTTGCTGGAGATTTCGATGCAGACAACCCGGATCGTCAGTTTGCTGAAATTTTGAATTTTCCTAAAGAAGCAGCAAACCCTAATTTCTTCAATTTTTTTCGAAAAAGCTTTTCGGTTTTGTTCAAAACAAGATTAGAAATGGACCCAGTTGATTAGATTTGCAAAACCCTGACGTTTGATCGAAAAAGCAGCCAACCCTAGGTTTTGAAATTTTCTTGAAAAAAGCTGCGATATGGGTTTTCTTTAGAAGATTGATTGAAAAGGACCCAGATGGTTGAAATTTGAATGCACTGAGGTTTTCACTGACATGCAAAATAAAAGCACTTGCTGCAACTTGATGAAGTTCTTGAAAATTTCTTCAGAAGATTGAGGCAAAAAAACCTAGATGATAGAAGAAAGGAAAGCCTTGGCCTTTTGCTTGAAAAATTCAATCTTCTGGAACAAAAAGCTTGAAAAAGCAAGGGTTTATGCTTGCTGATTTGAAAAATATGATGTAAAACCAGCAAAGATGGATTCTTGAATCACAAAAATTCTTCAAACTTGTTGCTCCAACTTTCTCCTCTAATGGCTACCTGCAAAAATAATGAAAAATACATGAAAGAATGATGTTAAATAGGCTTTAGGGCTTTGGATTAGGTTTTGCTTTCTTTGCTTTTATTTCCAAAACCCTAAAACTCAGTCTCTTTGAACTTGGATGCCATTCTCCTCTTGCAATTTTGAAACCTTTTGAAAACTTCGAAAAATATTCTAAGGCATGGTTGTTTGGAAACTTCTTTCTTCAGGACGTTCATTCGGACGTTGCTTCGGCAACTGCGTTGAGCGGACGAACGGGCTGGGCGGACATTTCTTGATTTCGACCTTGAATTCATAGGAGCCTTTTTCGCCGAGGGAGCTCCGGAACTACGGTGTTAGCCATTTTCAGTCTTCCAATTTCTTGCATAAAAGGCGTTTCGCTACGAGGCGATCTCGACAAAATCTAGAGCTCCGGAGCATCGGATCGACTATCAGTTGAGCTCATTGGAACTATTGAAATGGGGATAGCAGTAGAGAGCGCCCACTTCACTGAACTTAAATTTTCATTTTCTGTTTGCTTAAGATTTTGAAATTCCAACTCCGCAACCCTTACTGCATTTGCGAAAGCTTATGGATCCGGCGTACGCAATCCTCGATTGGCGTCTGGTATCTCGTTGGAAAGATGAATCAATCGTGAAGAGATCACGTTAGTCACTCATCTGCAAATTCATTCATTTAGCCCCTTGAAAACTTGGGCGCCCTTCTTCACCAGGGGCGCCCATCTTCTCAACACTTAGCCATTTTTATAATTTTCAACTTTGAGTTTGAAATCTTCATTCTGTACCTTCGTCTTCAATCTAATTTTGCCGAAAGATGACCAGTTGAATACTCTGACGAAGACAGGCATCGCGAAGCTGGGTAGAATCTGAAAAGATTGAGCATATTTTCAAACCCTAAAAACGAGATCAGATGCCTCAAAAAGCTGGGCGCCCTTCTTCACTAGGGGCGCCCAAAATTTCAACACTTAGTCAAATTTTGATATTTTTCAACTTTCCTCGTTCTGACGTCAGTTTGAATACCCCTGTTCAACGCTGAATTCTAGATGACTGAGTGATCTGTTGACTGCATCGCTGAATTCGTTGCGAGGCTGGCAGGGAACTAAACAACATTGACTGGAGGCGTGAACCCTAATTTTGACATTTGATGCCCCAAAAAGGTGGGTGCCTTTCTTCAATAGGGGTGCCCAAACTCAACAGTGTTAGAAAATTTTCATGAATTTCCAATTTTCTTTCTCATTCTTCATGCATGTTCAACATTCCACCTTTTGTTGAATGCTTAAGTGTTGAAACTGGCGCCTAGTAGTCGAATGACTTCCATTGATGACCTCGGAGCTCCATATATGCTTCTGAAAAGCAGAATAGACCCAGTAGGGCAAAACTGACTATTTTGAGATTCTTACTGCACCAGCCTGATATGGACGTATTTTGAGCCAATCAAAATCAATTTGGACCCTGTCGGACCAACTTTCTATTTTTAGAAAATTTTGCCAGTATCCATTTTGAAAGAAACCCAGAAAAACCCAGAAAACATTACTAATTTTAGAAAATTTCTAAAAATAGCAGTTTTCCTAAATTTTAGGGATGAAAAACTGAGATCTGGGTTTTGTAGGTTAAGCTGTTCTTAGCAGACCCAGATCGTCAGAAAATGAAAATTTTGTGTTTTGACCCTTCATGCAAGACGTGCACACCCAAATTCTGACCTTTTTGACTGATTTAACAAGACTTTTACTCATTTCTTCAAAATGTCTAAGTGTAACAAAAATTTAATTTTGGGGTACAACATTATAAAAGCCTTATCATAGGGAAAGAATAATGAACTTCCAAATATCCTTACTTAAAAAGTAATAACAATATGCACAAACTACAACCATTCTCCATTCAAAATAACTCAAGTGATGGAGCATTCTCAATAAACATATGACCATGTCTAGTAAGAAAAAAGAATTAATTATAGTTTTCCAAACTTGTAAATCATTTTAAAACATTTTATTTTAGACTACAAAACGTGCGATGACATTAGAGTCAACTACATAAGCAATTTAATAGCGACTTTTTTTCAAGATTTATTCAACAAAGATATGGTGGAGAGAATGGGAGAGCTCATTATTAAACTAAATTGCGGAGCCTTTTGTCCCATAAACTATCTTTGGCCTCCTAGATGTTAAAATTCTTCTATTATATTCTAAGAGCTTCAACTCACAAATGTTAAAGACTTCTACTTCCCCCTTTTCTTTGAAATTTATCGACAAGAACACGAATATTTCCACATTACCAGATGGTTGTATAAGATCCAAAAATCTGTTTTCAAATTAAAATATTGTTATGCAAAACATGAATATTGTAAAAATCTTCTAAATCAAACATACAAGATGTATGTGCTTCATAACCTTAATTTCTTTCCTCTTTACCTTTTTGTACAATTAATTATTTGGAATTGTAAATTTTCTACTAGTAATCTTAACTTGGTAAAAAGGGTTAAATGGGAATGGTAGACAAATTGTTAATCCCAACCTACCCCTAAATAAGAATCTATATACTCACTAAGAATCTATATACTCAAAACTTTCTTAATAATCTGTGATTACACATTTATAATGGGACATACTCTAAATAGCTGAAATTAAAATTACATGTGTAAAATCACATTCTTCAAAGAAAACTAGATTAGATCTACACTAATCTTATGAGAGAAACCAAAAAAAAAAATTATATATATATATAACACAAGATATACCAAAAAAATCCTTTGGGGAAAACCCAGTCCAAAATACACTCAATGTTTTAATCTCAATAACAAGATTAAAATACAACGTAGAGTCCTGGTACTCTCAACATATTGTACCCCAAAATTAAAATTTTTGTTACACTTAGACATTTTGAAGAAATGAGTAAAAGTCTTATTAAATCAGTCAAAAAGGTCAGAATTTGGGTGTGCACGTCTTGCATGAGGGGTCAAAACACAAAATTTTCAATTTCTGACAATCTGGGTCTGCTAAGAACAGCTTAACCTACAAAACCCAGATCTCAGTTTTTCATCCCTAAAATTTAGGAAAACTACTATTTTTAGAAATTTTCTCGAAATAGTAACGTTTTTTGAGTTTTTTTGGGTTTCTTTCGAAACGGATACTGACAAAATTTTCTAAAAATAGAAAGTTGGTCCAACAGGGTCCAAATTGATTTTGATTGGCTCAAAATACGTCTATATCAGGCTGGTGCAGTTAGAATCTCAAAATAGTCAGTTTTGCCCTACTGGGTCTATTCTGCTTTTTCAGAAGCATATCTGGAGCTCCGAGGTCATCAATGGAAGTCATTCGACTGCCAGGCGCCAATTTCAGCACTTAAACATTCAACAGAAGGTGAAATGATGAACATGCACGGAGAACAAGAAAGAAAATTGGAAATTCATGAAAATTTTCTAACACTGCTGAGTTTGGGCGCCCCTGTTGAAGAAAGGCGCCCACCTTTTTGGGACATCATATGATAAAATTAGGGTTTCAAGTCTCCAGTCAATGTTGTTCAGTTCCCTGCCAGCCTCGCAACGAATTCAGCGGCGCAGTCAACAGATCACTCAGTCATCTGGAATTCAACGTTGAACAGGAGTATTCAAACTGACATCAGAACGAGGAAGAAAAATATCAAAATTTGACTAAGTGTTGAAATTTTGGGCGCCCCTAGTGAAGAAGGGCGCCCAAATTTTTCAGGCATCTGATCTCGTTTTTAGGGTTTGAAAATATGCTCAATCTTTCCAGATTATGCCCAGCTTCACGATGCCTGTCTTCGTCAGAGTATTCAACTGGTTGTCTTCCGGCAAAATCAGATCGAAGACGAAGGTACAGAATGAAGATTTCAAACTCAAAGTTGAAAATTATAAAAATGGCTAAGTGTTGAGAAGATGGGCGCCCCTGGTGAAGAAGGGCGCCTAAGTTTTCAAGGGGCTAAATGAATGAATTTGCAGATGAGTGACTAACGTGATCTCTTCACGGTTGATTAAGCTTTCCAACAAGATACTCCACACGTCAATCAGAGGACGCAGTCGCCAGATCCGAAGCTCCGAACATAAGGGCTGGTGAGATGTTGAATTTCAAAATTCAGAAGCAAACAGTAAAAATGAAAAAAAATTCTAAGTCTAGGTGAAGTGGGCGCCCCCAGTCAAGAAGGGCGCCCAAACTTTTGAGGCCCTAAAATCCACTTTTTGGCAAAAATCTCTCCAGAAGACCCCTTCTCATTCCTCGATAGCTCCACGATGAGCTTAACTGGCAGTCGATCTGACACCTGAAACTCCAGATTCGATGGGATCGTCTGTAAGGGAGGAGTTTTATGAAGAAATTGAAGATCAGAAAAATGGCTAACACTGTGAAAGTTCGGAGCCCCTCGAAGGAAAAGGCTCCCATGAATTTGAAGGTCGAAATCAAGTTTTTAGCCGGAGATGCCTCCAGAACTTCTTTCTCAGAATCAGTCAAGCTCCGCCGTGAAACCTCCAGCTCGCCTGTCGGGTCAATCTGTCAACGTGAAATCAGAGGCGAAGTAGCATGTCAAAATGAAGGAAAGTTGAAAATGTTAAAATTTTGACTAACACTGGAAGAAGTAGGCGCCCGTGTTGAAGAAAGGCGCCCAAATGTTCATGCCTTAGAAATTTTTGAGATTTTCAAAAAGTTTCAAAATTGCAAAAGGGAGAATGTCGTCCAAGTTCAAAGAGACTGATTTTTAGGGTTTTGGAAATAAAAGCAAAGAAAGCAAAACCTAATCCAAAGCCCTAAAGCCTATTTAACATCATTCTTTCATGTATTTTTCATTATTTTTGCAGGTAGCCATCAAAGGAGAAAGTTGGAGAAGCAAGTTTGAAGAATTTTTGTGATTCAAGCATCCATAGTTGCTGGTTTTATATCAGATTTTTCAGATCAGCAAGCATAAACCCTTGCTTTTTCAAGCTTTTTGTTCCAGAAGATCAAATTTTTCAAGCAAAAGGCCAAGGCTTTCCTTTCTTCTGTTATCAGGGTCTTTTTGCCTCAATCTTCTGAAGAAATTTTCAAGAACTTCATCAAGTTGCAACAAGTGCTTTTATTTTGCATGTCAATGAAAACCTCAGTGCATTCAAATTTCAAACATCTGGGTCCTTTTCAATCAGTCTTCTGAAGAAAACCCATATCGCAACTTTTTTCAAGAAAATTTCAAAACCTAGGGTTGGCTGCTTTTTCGATCAAACGTCAGGGTTTTGCAAAACTAATCAACTGGGTCCATTTCTAATCTTATTCTGAACAAAAC
>VDFB02130229.1:0-17683 GCA_007258455.2 Sequoia sempervirens | reverse complement strand
ATGGGGCGATGTGTGAAAAGGTCACAACAGGACCCCTGCTATTTTTAGCAGTATGGCTTGATCAGGTGCAGAATCATCCACTTCGTCACCAGCTTCAGACGGTTCGTCAATCGGACTCATTTCGAGGGAGATATTAATATTTAATTGATTAATTAAATATTAATTATTTTGGAGCATATGTTATAAAGTTATAATATTTTAATATTATAACTTAAGTGGATTAATGAAGGGGTCGCCCATCATGGAAGGGGGCCATTTGACAATTATAATTTATGATTAAAAATTTGGCTGGAGACTATTGAGAAATTAAATAATAAAAAGTCGAATTTTTAATGATTCCCTATTATTAAGGAATTCGCACTTTTCAAAGGAGATATAAGCTTTGCTTGGAAATTCGAGCCATTATGTTATTTGTGAATTGAAAATTGATCAAGTTTGACCAGAGCACGGAAGCCTAGGGTTTCAGTCTCAGAGCATTGGGGAACGAGCCATCTCCAGTGAAAGCAATTCAGAGGGTGTGAGATATCATTTGATTTATTGTCAGGCAAGAGATTTCTTCATTCAGAAGAAGTTACAGAGCATCACAGACAATAAATTATTCAGGGTTTTGATTAGCAATTCATCCAGCAGGGTTTTATAGTTGAGGCGCATATATCCTTTAGATCTGGAGTTCTCAGAGGAAGCCGTACTTTATTTATTGGTTGTTGTTGTTTACCAGGCCGTACAATTCTGTACCTGGCTGTACTATCTCTGGAAAGGCGTGTTTTTGATCTTGACAAAAGCGCCTATCTTTCTGGCTTCCAGTCTTCATCAAATTGGGCGCTAGGGTAACTGGAGTCATCTGAGGTTGTCAGACAGGAGGAGAAGATCAAATTTGTTGCAGCCGTACCAGATCTGGTTACTTCTTCAGCTTGCTGCGATTTCCAGGTTTTTATTAAAATATTGTTGCCTTTTGTTTGCATGTACTTGGATCGTCATTGTAAGTCATTCCAGAGGATTAAATAAAAGTCTGGCATCCATATTTCTAATAGATTCTATAGTTTTCAGAGAAGAAAGATTTTATTTGAATCTATTATCTATTTATTGCAAAATCGCATTATTTCATTAATGCTCAAAAATCACAAAAAAACCAAAAACTTCAAAAACAAACAAAAATCAGTCAGATTTGAGAAACAGGGGAAACAAGGGTTTCTACATAAGGCGAAGGGGCTGGTCATACCCATGACTTCAAAGACATAAGTTGTAACTTAAATGACCTGTAACTAGATATAGCAAGTCAACGAAGGAATAGAACACCTAGGGCTTAAGGAGGGTTTTGGCAAACAATGAAGGCTTGGGGATTTTAAATCCTAAGACAAAACCTTAGTGCATGAAAAGTGAACCCTAGCCCTCAAGAGACTCAAAATTTCGGCAAAATGGCAATGGATTTTACAAGTACCACCATTGGCATCCAAATGACTTCATTCCAGGCAGCCCAAGTCATGAGGATGATCATCCTAATTTGGAAGAAGATGCATCTCCTCCTCGTCCTAAGTGGTGGGCGAAGCTCATTGGTGATGTTCACGATGATGAGCTTGTTGAGGGTAGATCGTCTAGAGGCAAGAGCAAGAACACAGTGAACTTTGCTCTTATGGCCAACATTCAAAGTGTTTATGAGCCCCAGGATTATTCAGAGGCGAAGGGTAAATTGAATGGGAAAAGGCTATGGATTTTGAACATTATAGTCTTTTGAAAAAAAACACATGGGTTCTGTTAGATCTTCCACCAAGGAAGAAACCAATTGGCTACAAATGGGTTTACAAGCTGAATTACAAAGCTGATGGAACTCTTGATAAATACAAGGCTCGGTTGGTGGCTAAGGGGTTCTCGCAAAGAGAAGGGATTGACTATGAGGAGACCTTTGCTCCCACAGCGAAGATGAGCACCATCCGACTTGTCCTAGCCATGGCAGCACAGTTTGGTTGGAAGGTCCACCAGATGGATGTGAAGAGTGCCTTCCTCAATGGAGATTTAGAGGAAAAGGTCTACATAACGGAACCTCCTGGTTTCAAGGTTGCAGGCAAAGAACACAAGGTACGCAGATTGTTGAAGGCTCTTTATGGCCTAAAGCAAGCACCCAGAGCATGGTGCCTAAAGATTGACAAGTATTTGATTGCACAAGGGTTTCAAAGGAGTCCCTCAAATGCAAACTTGTATGTCAAGAGCACTAGTAGTGATATCATCCTTCTTGTCATCTATGTGGATGATATCATTATTACTGGCAATGGGTTACATTTGCTTGAGCAGATCAAGTTGAATTTGTGTCAGGCATTTGATATGACAAATTTGGGTCTCCTACACTATTGTCTTGGTGTAGAGGTTTGGCAGACAAGTGACAATATTTTCATCTCTCAGTCGAAGTATGCCAATAGTTTGCTGGAGAAATTCAGGATGGCAAATTGCAAAATCTCATCCACTCCCATGGAGAAGGGGCTAAAACTTTCAACCAAATCAGACTCACCAGTGGTGAATGAGTCAGCATTTAGGCAACTAGTGGGCAGCCTCATCTATCTTACTACCACTAGACCTGATCTCAATTATTCTGCGAGCTACAATTCTCGTTTCATGACTGCCCCTATGGCAGAACATTGGGTTGCAGCGAAGCGAGTTCTAAGATATGTGAAAGGGACATCTGACTTTGGCACTCTATACAATAGATGCAAAGGTCCAAGGTTGGTTGGTTTTACAAAATTCATATTGGGCAGGTTCAATTGATGACAGGAAGTCCACTTCTAAGTATGTTTTCAGCCTTGGTATGGGTGCAATCACATGGACCAGCAAGAAGCAGTAGGCAATAACTCTTTCCTTGATAGAAGCAAAGTATCTAGGAACAATTAAGGCAGCATGTGAAGTAGTGTGGCTTCGGAGGATGCTTGTTGACATGCAAATGTCTCAAACAGGGCCTTCACCCTTGTTTTGTGACAACCAAGGGGTTCTAAAGCTTGCCAAGAATCCAGTCTTCCACGAGGGAACCAAGCATGTTGAGCTTCATTGTCACTTCATCCAATAGCTTTTTGAAGATGGATTTGTGATGTTGCAGTGTGTTCCAACTGAGGATCAAACTGCAGACATTCTCACCAAGCCCCTAAGTCCAAATAAATTTGTAAAATTTCGGGGTAGACTTGGTGTAGTTAGTAATGACGATTAAGAGAGGGTATTAAAGTATTATTGTAATATTTAATGGTCATCTTAGTTGTTAGTTTACTTTAGTTAGTTTTAGCAACTTTTAGTTTAGTGTTTTAGTTCACGATTGTTTCTTTTAGAAACATCGTCTTGTAATTTATTATATAAGGAGTATTCCTCTCCTTTGTTAAATAATGAATAACGATAATGAAAATCAATTACCATTTCAAATGATACATGTTGGGAAACTTATTTTCTTGTATTAGAGGGTTGTACCTTATTGAGGATATAACTTATTCATTTGTGGTGGAGTAGTACCCTATTCTGTTGTGTGCTCAGCTATTGTACATCTTTAGAAGGCTAATATAGTTTCTTGGGAAGCACCATACAAGACAAAGGAGGATGTAGTTTATAATATTTTAGATAACTTTGTGCCCCTTGTCTACCATACAAGTTGGGCAATAAATATTAGTTTTTTTCATACATATTAAGGTGAAACAATTAGTTATTTGAGGGCCCCTTATATCTTTAAAGATTTAAGATGAGAAGGCTATACACTTTTGAAAGTCATATTTAAATTCTTTTGGGAGCGTCATACCTTTTTAAAGCTAGCCACCACTTGTTATATTAATTCCACTTTGTTCCGGGTGTTGTACAATTTGTTGCCTTAGCAGAAACTTTAATAAAACTAGGCGTTTGGGTTTATTCAGCACCTGTTCCATACAACTGTACAACAATTTAGGGAAGTCTTGATTTATCATTTGGTAAATAATGTTGAAGAAGGGATTGATTGATACTAGAGCATTGGTATCAGTTGTTCTATATATTCCTGTATTAGCCATACACATCTATTATCTAGTATTTGCTTAATTTCAGACTTGATAATTGCATTTATATCAAAAAAAATTATGCTAGTTATTATATATATCAAAGGTGATTTTTCATCAATTTGGTGCATTGAATCAATACTAATCTTGTATTGCTTCATAATATTAGCCTATGCAATTCTCTACTAGATTTCCTATTGCTTCTTTATTTGTTCTAGAAAGCTTGCTGCCAAAATCAGCACTGTATCTTTGATTTACATGCACTGTAAGTTGTGCAACTTCCCACCAAGTAGAATAATTTCATATTATTAGTATCCTTTCACCATATGCTCTCACCCTACCCACATCGAGATCTTGATGATCAAAAGGTGTTAAGATTCAAGCATTTTCACTGTGGAACTTATCAAAAATCTAAAAAAAATCAGTAGTCACGAATCAATCATCAAAGTTGCATGAACTTCTAGCCAAACATGCCTCAATATTTGAGGAGCCACATGGACTACCCCTTGAGTGTTCTAATGATCATTCACTTCAGTTAATTCCAGACAATACAAATTACAACACTAAGTATTTATCCATTACAATACTCTTTTGTGCAAAAGACAGAGATTGACTAGATAGTGCAAGAATTCATACAATTAGGGGTCATTTGGCCTAGTGTCCACCTATATTCTTCCCCAATAGTCCTTATTCAAAAAAAGGATATTTTGTTGCATTTGTAGGTAATTTTTTGGGAATTAAACAAAAGCACTATCAAGGATCAATTCCTTCTTCCTATGATTGGTGAGTTGCCTGATGAATTGCATGGGACCTGCTTCTCCAAACTAGATCCCCTATTTTTATATCACCAAGTCTTCTTGGGCGCAACGGATATTTCTAAGACTATCTTTTGAACTCATGAGGGCCACTATTAATTTTTGGTTATGTTGTGTGGCCTTACTAATGCCAAACCTAATGAACCAATTTCTTTGGTCATTTCTCAAGAAATTCATCTCTGTCTTCTTTGATGGAATCCTCATCTTTAACAAGAAATGGGAAGAGCACTTCATTTACGTTGACCAAACCCTCCAACTTCTTTCAGCAAACTAGTTACGTGCAAAGCATTCCAAGTGTTCATTTAGCCAAATAGAGATAGAGTATCTCAGGGTATTGCATTAGCAAGAGTTAAGGTCAACCCTAGAAAAATTGAAGACATGAACAATTGGCCAAACCCAAAACTCCCAAAAAATCTTTAGGGGTTCTTAGATCTCATCAACTACTATAGGAGTTCTTAGGTCTCACCGACTATTATAGGAAATTTTTCAAGGACTATAAGAAAATTTTCATTCCACTGATTGCTATGTAAAAAAATGCATTCTTTTATTCAAAAGCAATAGAGAAGATTTTTATTTCCTCAAGCATGCCATGTGCACTATGCTCGTACTTACTCTATCAAACTTTTCCAAACTATTTACCATCAAAAGTGATGCTTCAAGCAATGGCATTGGAGCCATATTAATGCTAGAAAGGAAAACATTGGCATTTAGTAGCAAGGCACTTGCTCAGTAATCTTTTTTCTAAATCAACTTATGAGATGTGAGCTATTCTTCAAGTTGTCAATAAATGGAGGCCATATATTGTGAGAAGACATTTTTATATAAAAACAGATCAACATAGCCTTAAGTACTACTTCAAACAACATGTATCGTCTCAAGAACAACAAAAGAGGGTCACAAAATTATTAGGCTATGATTATGAACTACAAAAAGGGAAAAGAGAATGTGGTGGCAGATACCCTTTCTTAAAAAACTCAATCACCAAGGGACATTATGTGCTTTATTCTTACCAACTCCAAATTGGTTGTAGGATTCCAACAGGAATGACAGCAAGATGCACAGATTTAGCAACTTACTTATCAGCTAGCAACTGACCCTGAATACACTTGGAAAGCCAATACTTGAATTACAAAGGGTGAATTGTTCTTTCTACAAATTCTGCTCTTCAAACCCAAATGTTACAAGAATTGCATACATCCCTTGTACAAAATGTTTGAGTTTCTTCAAAGGATGAGAGAACAAAATGCACTTTTTTCTAGTCTATTGTGAAAAATGATATCAAAAATTTGTTGCGGAATGGTGTTTTATAGATTATAGACTATATTATAATCAAATATATAATATATTATATTTTATTATAAAATTGTTTATGTATATTAATATATTATATTTATCTATTTTTCATTTTTTTATGTATATATGTGTGCAGCCACACCCAGCCATACCAAACCTAGGAAAAATATCTACTATATTGCAAACCTAAACTTTGAACCCATACGCAACCCTAAATCCAAACCCAAACAGCAACTTAGGGTTTATGTCATCAAAAGACAATTATTTTGGCATTAGGAACCTCAAACAAATATCCAATACTTCAAATGCAGTGTGAGTTGGTACACACAAGTAATTATGTGGCATATGATAAGGGAAGTCATGATTCATTTCTGCCAGTAAATTAATGTGGTGAATCTACTTTATGTTTGTTGGTAAGATCATAGACAAGCAATTTATCTATAGAATCCAACCCCAAGGATTCTGAAAGGAAAACCATGATAAAATGGTTATTCAGTATTAGGAACCCACTGCTGTGCTATGCAAGCCTGCAAACGACTATCATTGATCAGAAGACGTTTGAGTTGGAAGAGAGCTTTGAGCCAAGCTTGGTGGACTTCACTTAATAATAGACTTGGTTCAGAATCTATTAAGGGATCACACCTTAAAAGACTTTTATCTTTACCTCAAAGTGGTCACTAAGTACTGTTAGCTTGCATTACGATACAACATCTAGTATTTAATCGAAAATCTTTATTATGTATTTCATTTAACGAGCAACTTTTGAGGCAAAATTGATTACAGAAATAAGGTTAACTTACCAAACGGGAGAAAAGGATACCAAATGCCCATTTTAATGTCTCCAAATTGAACACCTGAAATAAAATTAAAATGTTATTTTAACAATTACATATAGAATTAATGTCAATACCACAAAAAACATAAAAGGTGTTATACTTGCATTTGCTTGATGCTATTTGTGTAAATTAAAAATTCTAGGTTATTCTAGACCCCTCTTAACAACAAAAGAGCTGAAGTTGTTAAAATTTGCAACAAAACAATTTTTTAATGAATTGGGAAGCATATTATATTTACACGTTTCTTCTATAGTTTATAGCATACATTCTGCTAAGTGTGTGCTTACATCTTACTTCAGAAAGTATAGAGAACAGTATAACAACAGGACAAATAATATAAAATAAACAGCAATAATAGAAAGTTATTAAAATATTTAGTTGTAATATTAATGGTCATCTTATTAGATTGTTTCTATTTCTGTTTTAGATTAGATAGCTTCGAATCTTTCTTTTTGTTTTGCTTTATTAGTTGTCGTTTCTTTATAGAAACATCTCTCTGTATCTATTTAAAGAGCTTTGCTCTCATGTAAAATTACATCATTGAATAATATCAATCTGATAATTTAACGAACATGGTATCAGAGCGGGAGTCGGTCTGGGTCTGACTCCCTCATAGGAGGGCTCAAGGTTTTTGAGGAAAACAAAATTTATTTTTCTAAAATTTCGAAAGAAATTTTGAGTCGAGGGTTTTTTGTTTGTTTGTTTTTCGTGAGTATTTCTCACTGAAAAACGCGACCCTCTTGTTGCTGAATCGTGGATGCTTCCGGTCAAAATCGTGCAACGTCTTTTTCTCTGTGTTTTGGCGCGTGTGTTTCTTCCTTGAGGACGCAATTTTTGAGATAATCTGGGCACGTTTGGTCTATTTGAGGGCGAGGGTTTTCATCATTTCTCATGGGCGTCTGTTTCTTTTTTCATGCTATTTCCTTTGCGCGCGCGATTTGGTGTCTCCTGGGCGTGATTCGTCTTCATTTTCTTGCCGTCTTCATTTTGTGCGATCTTCTTTATGATTTTGCACGTCGCTTTCATCAAAATCGTGGGCCGTTTTCTGGTTTTCTGCTCGTGCGCGACTCTATTTCTCAGTTTCTAGGCCGCGTACGATGGTTTCTGACGGATTTTTGCCAATTTCGTGATACAATTTTTAGTGATTTTCCGCTGCGACTCCGGTTTTATCTCTGCTCATTTTTTAAAGGGCTTCTCTTGGAGTGCGTGACCTTCATCTGGCGGCTAGGGTTTCGAGTTGTGTCTCACAACTATTTGAGTTCGGTGATCTTGTGGTATGAAGACAGTGCTATTCCTTCCACGAGAAGGATTTGTTTGGCATTCTGGTTTTTTTACAATTTTTTTTTCCTAAAAAAAAAGAAAAATTATTTTGGGGTTTTATAATTTTTCACCCTTAAAAAAAATATATTATTTGGGGGTTTTTATAATTTTCGCCTTAAAAAAAAATTATTATTTGCGGGTTTAAATTTTTAGTCTTAAAATTATTTGATGGGTTTATAATTTTCCTTAAAATTATTTGGAGGGTTTTTTAATATTTTTTTGTAAAAAAAAAAAATGTGAGGTTTTTTGATTTTTGCCTGAAAAATCATGAAAGGGTTTTACCGTTTTTCCTTAAAAACGATGTTTTGTATGCTGATCCGTGTTTCGGATTCCGTGCCAGCTACTTGGATTCCTTTGTGGGTTTTTTACCGTTTTTTCCGAAAAAACGATGCTTTGTAAACTTCAGATTCAGGGTTTTGCGATTTTGTCCTCAAGATTGTGGTTTCATGCGATCTGTTACGGAGCGTTGTTGAAATATTCCGAGCCAAATTTTTCAAATTTTCAATTGCAACAAGCAGAGCAATCCACGATCGTTAGGGTTAGCTCTAACCGAGCGATCTGAAACAACTCTAACAGAATGCACGGGATCGATGAGGGCAAGGTGTGAGCATTGGTCAGAGGATCTGAATGCAAAAACAGAACTGGAAGGAACTCTAACCAAGAATGGCGCCGATGATGGCGAGCATATGGTCAGAGGATCTTCTACCACTACAAGTACTGAAAGGGAACTCAACACCAAGTATGTGCTACCCAATCCAGTATGGAGTTGAAGGCGACCATATGGCGGAGTATTACAAAATTACAATGCTTGAAAGAAATAACTGAAATGCTGAAAGTACTCAACACCCAGAATGTGCTTTCTAACCCAGAGTGGGAAAGTAGCTACCATAGGGCGGAGATGTAACTATTACAAAACAACTTCACAATGAAAAGTGAGCATTACAAATCAGAATTGAACAAGCTTGAGAATTACTGCCAGTACTACTGTCAGTTTACAAAATGAAGATCCTTCGCCTGTCAAGAGCATAGGAATTTGAAAGATTAGCATTACATCATATAAGAACTCTATGTGGCTTGATTAGAGATGCCGGTTCAATAAATCTCTCAATGATCAAATAATAATTCTGTTTTTCCACAAATCTGCACTTTTAAATTAAAAACCAGCAACCTAGGAATTCACTCATATGCTCATATCTCTCTCATTTCTCACCCAAATGATCTCAAATCTGATGCAATAGACCCTCAAAATGATGGCGCCTAACTTAGTAATAAGAAATGGCATCTAAAAATGGTTATTAATTACTGACACGAATCCCAACGCACTCCAGAAAGTACGGCCTTCAAGGAATGACGGATTTGCATTATAAAATCATAAGCTTCGTATTAAAATCTGCAAATATTCATGAAGGGTCGCTTCCAACAGAGAAAACCAATGAGACAATACCCAGAACGACTCTTTGTGTATTTTATGACTTATGATTAAAAACATCAATCTGCTACAATGAATGTGCAACTCCAGAAAACCACTAATATGCATAAAACTGATTTACATATCCTCACAAAGACTAAAATGCAGAAATCTCACAATAAAACATTCAAACTACACTATCTCACCACTAGTCGCTATCTTTCAAGCGAGAAGCAATGCCCAAGCTAGGAGGCCTTCATTCCTCGAAGCAATCCCAAAGCCAATCCGGCAGCATAACATTCCTGTAGATAAAAGATCCCAAATGATGATCAAAGTCTTCCTTTTATAATTTCTCGTTGACTTCTCGAAACCCTAAACTCCTCTTCAAGTCAAAAACCCTAATCTCTTGCAAAGATGGCGTCCATTTCCTTCAAGCTCAATATTGACTTTTTAAATAAAATCAATACTTTAATAAATGCGTCCACTTTATAGCTTGATTTGACTTTGGGTAAAATATAAAATATAAAATAATCTTTAATGAAGGCGCCACCCTCAAAAAGACCACTTTTCAAAACAACATAAAGTCAATAGACTAGGCCAAGGGGTCAACGTTAAAATATAACATTAAAACGTGACTTTTAATTAAATAGCTCAACTTATCTCT
This sequence comes from Sequoia sempervirens, assembly GCA_007258455.2. Lineage (NCBI taxonomy): Eukaryota > Viridiplantae > Streptophyta > Pinopsida > Cupressales > Cupressaceae > Sequoia > Sequoia sempervirens. Next base: position 7,358 of record VDFB02130229.1, on the reverse strand, counting down.
CCAGTTGTGCCCGAAGCCATAAATGAGCAAAACCTGATCAAACTCAAGTAGGAAGTCAACCATCGAACCCCATAAAACTAAAAATAGAATTTACTAAAAATAGTAAATTCCAGAAAATGCTCAGAATGCCGAAATGAACATACCACTGCGAAGCTCTCTGAAAACCCAGAAAGAATCCGCCATTGAATCCACCAACTCCGAGCAAAGACATCCTTAAAAATAGGAAACCCTAATTTTACCTTCCAAGTAGCCTACGGGTCTCCGAAATAGGCCAACGGTCACTGGAAAGATCATGCTCGAGAAGGGGACATTACAGTCGTGCTCATCTGCAAAAGTTTGGAGGGTTTGCCGATTTTCCCTCAAAATCGTGGTAGTTGTTTTTTTTTTGGAGTCTTTGGCTACAGGGAGGGACAACTTTGTTACCCAACATCAGGTTGGATGTTTTGTGATCAGTTATGGTTGTTTTCAGAAGTTCTGCAGTTTCTGAGAGAGTTAGTGGCAGACTCATCTCAAGTGGCAAAGTCCGTGGCAGACTCTTGTCTTTTGTTGCAGAAGCCTTCTGAGAAGAAGGGGGTAGCCTTCTTCATTATTTCTTTGGGTAGACTTAGTACGATGACCATTAAGGGAGGGTATTAAAATATTTAGTTGTAATATTAATGGTCATCTTATTAGATTGTTTCTATTTCTGTTTTAGATTAGATAGCTTTGAATCTTTCTTTTTGTTTTTCTTTATTAGTTGTCGTTTCTTTATAGAAACATCTCTCTGTATCTATTTAAAGAGCTTTGCTTCATGTAAAATTACATTTGTTGTACCCAAAACCAAAAATTTTGCTTCACTAAGGCATTTTGCTTAATTGAGTCTTAATCTTGTTAAAGTGATGTCAAAAGGTCGTTTTTGGGGTTTTTTAAATATGGAGTTGGTGTTAGTGTCATGTCAGTCTGTTACTGAAAGAATTTGAGAAAACTGAAAATCTGAAGGAAAATCATCTAAATTTTCTATCTCTGGAGAGGGGAACACATTTTCAAATGGGCGCCCTATCTTTTAGGGGCTCAGATCCTGTTTTTAGGGTTTATCACTTCCAGCAGACTTTTGTCCGGCATCATGTCAACTTCGCAATGGGCTATCAAGCCTGTCAAACGGACCTGTTTCGTGCAAGTTACGGGTGATACAGCGCAAAACGAGAGGAGAGCCAGAATTGGCTAACACTGGTAAAAAGTGCAGCTTTTGGAAAGGGCGCCCATCTTTTTGAGGTGTCAGATGAAGGTTGTTGACTAAATGCCATCCAAGATGTTCGTCTCACATTTGTTCGAGCTTCGCGATGCATCCGTCAGTGGGTGAATCTGAGTTGCTGAAGTACCTGAGCCGGAGGTCAAACATAGGGTCAAATCTTAGTCAGAATATCAAGGAAATGAGCAAAAGAGCACTTTTTCAAAAAGGCGCCTAAGCTTTTCAAGCCTTTAATGTTTTCTTTTTGATGATCTCAGATATTCAATTTGTTCGTGTTACATTCAGCTTTCCGTTGCCTGTCTCCGTCAGATCAGAAGATGACTCAGTAGCTTGCAGTCGGGGTTTTAATGTTATTTTGGTCAGTTCCAGAAATGGTTTTGTCTGGTGGCAAAAGAGCAACTTTTGAAAAAGGCGCCCTTGATTTTCACCCCTCAAATGATGTTTTCTGGGAAAATGTGCCTTTGCAGCTGTCTTGCAGAATGAGGTCAGCTCCGCAGTGAACCTGTGATTCAGTCCTGAAAATTGGTAAATTAGAAGTTATGAAGAATTTATTTTTCCCTTTGTTCGGGATACAGATGTGGAAATTTGACTAAGTCTGAGGAAAAGCGCAGCTTTTCAAAAGGGCGCTTGAATTTTTGAGCCTTCAAATGTTAGTTTTATGATGTTCAGTCTCAAGGTATCTTTTGATCAGTTTTTATCCTGCTCTACGATGCACCTGTCAGCCAGCCAATCGGTGGAGTCAGTCAGCCAGTGTCAGAGGATGAACAGAGGTCCCGAGAGACGTTCAAATCTAAATTTTCATGAAAATTGGCTAAGTCTGGAATTCGCCTTAAGAGGTCAAAGTTGAGCTTTCGAAAGAAGTTGACTGGTGCGCCTTAACTTGAGTTTTGACTTCAGTTAGACTGAACGATTTCTGGGTTGTCATCTCCAGTTCGTATATTGGCATGTTGAGTGATCTTTCAATTCGCATGTCGAGTTAACTAGTTTGCATGTCCAGTTAACAACTTTGCATGTTGAGTTAACTTGATTGCATGTTCACTTAACTGAAGATTATATTTGAAAGTCAACTTAAGTTTACATGCATGGCGAATTTTGGTTGAAATTGTGAAGACTTTGTGAAGTTGGCGAATTCATTCTTTGTCTACTGAAGTTTCCAAAAGGGTCGCCATATTTAGAATATTTAAAAGATTTAAAGCATGAGGTTGAAGTTGGCGCTTCACTTCTTGGATGTTAACTGAAGTCTTAAAAGGGACGCCTTAATTCTTGTTTATAAATTTAGTGAATTTTGAAGATGGCGAATTCAACAAAGAATTGTCAACTGAAGTACAAATCGCATGAGGCTTTAAATAAATTTGCAACTAAAGATTGAAAGGGAAACCCTAAAGAATGGTGCTTTATTTAGCTTATTTTAGTTTCAGTTAACTAAAATGAGATCCAATCACAAGCCAAGTGCCATTTTTCAAGGTTTAATGTTTTGTGCGAATTTCAAAGATGAAAGTCTATTTATTCAAGCATTGGCGTCCATTATTTCATCATCTCAAGCTTCGAAATATTCATTCTTCTTGAGCGAGCAGCAAGTTAAAAGTGCTACAGGGGTCAGAAATCAGCGTTCTTCATAGCAACGGATTCAGATTGTTCAAAAGAAGAAGATTCAAGACTTTGTTTTCACTTTGCATGCAGGTTTTATCAAATTCCTAAAGCAGATTGGCGAATTTTACAAAGCAGAACAAGCAAAACTTTCTATCTTCTGTCTTATTTCTTCTATTTCTCATCTTAGGTACTTTCTTCGCATGTCAAAGAAATTCAACATATTTTCATAGTTTGATGATCTAGGTTCGCATACTTCAGTATTTGCAGCAAAACCCACGTCTTAGATTTTTTCGAGAAAATTGCCCCGCAGCCTTCATTCTGAAGCTCTGTGCTCTTTTCCGAAGATTTCTTTGCATGTGGGCCAAAAACACATCTTTTTGAAAATCACATCATGTGGGTTTGTTCAGAATTCCGTTGTTCGCAAAACCCATGTTCCATATTTTCTCAAGAAAAATTGCCCCAGGAAGCTCTAAAAACCCCTACAGTTCTCGACTGAAAAGTCTTTGCATGTCAAGCTAAACGACGTGTTTTCGCAATTCTGACGTTGTGGGTTGTCTTAGAATCCTTTTCTAGACAAAACCCATGTCTCAGAATTTTTTGTGAAAATTATCCTCCGACAAGCTATTTTTAGCCTCACCAGGAGCCATTTTAGCTTTCTGAGAAAGTTGTCAGAAGATAGTCGTGTTCACAGTCAACGGGCAAGTTTTCAGAAGGCGGTTCAACTAGACTGAATTCAAGACCAAATCGGTCTTAATTTAGGTTTTCATCAGAGCAGCTGACAATGAAGTGTTAAGTTGCAAAAGTGTAATGTCCCCATTTTGGCCATACACTCTTCTTTTGGATTTAACCTATTTCCGGAAATCCGTAGGCTAAGCTGAAGTATAAAACTAGGGTTTCCTCTTTCAGATACTGCTCAGTTGGCGTTCAGAGGATGTTGTGCAGACTTACTATTTATAGCAGTTTGATATTTTTAGCAAGTCTATCTTTTGGCAGTATCTATCTAGCAGCAATTCAATCCTTTGCAGTTCAGTGTTCAGTTTGGCTTTCTGATGGTTTTGAAGTTAACTTACTATTTTTGGCATTTACTATTTTTAGTAAGTTCATTTTTTGGCAGAAGCATCATCATCAACTTGGTTCAGTTTGGCATTTGTCAATTTGCTATTTTTAGCAATTCATCAGTTGCAGCTTGGGCATTGTATTTGGTTATCTCCTTGGACTGAGTTTCAGACTTAGTCAATTTTCATGTCTTGAAGTTGTACCCCACGCCTAGGCTTGATGACTTCAAGTTGTTTTAAAGAAGGGGACATAAAGGGGTCAAGTGAACATTTAATTATTTAATAAATGCTTTATTGTTGCAATATGAAATGGATGCCTAAAAGGGAAGTTGAATGATATTTTATTATTTCAAAAAGTAAAAGGCAAAAAGGTGGCGTCCCCTTTGGAAGTTGAAGTGATTCAACTTCTTGGAATTTGAAGAGTTCTTGTTGCTTCATTTGCCAACTAAAGCTTATATATTGCTGCTGTTTGAAGAGCTGTTTATCCAAGATTTTTATGCTAATGTTATGCTGTCAAGATGACAACTTGTTTAATACTTCGAGGGATGCTTACCTCCTAGTTCTAATCCAATTTCGTGTTTGAAATACAACACCTAGTTGGTCATTTGCTGCTTCTCAAATCAGACTAGCAGATTGAGCTCAATAGTTGAAGATTTTGATGAAATTTCCAATTTTGAAGTTGCTGATACAGTCACAGCTGAAGGTGGTTTTTGCATACAACTTTTGGAGTGAATTTAATTTGCTTGTGGGTACTTTTCCAATCCATTCCTATACCCAAGGTGACCATCTTTGGAGAGTTTCATATTTTAGTTTTGAGTTTATGATTTTTACTTGTCAAAATCGCCCTTGATCAAGGCCGTACCATTCTGGAACATTGGGAATTGTGCTAAGAAAATAATACTCATCATTTGCTGCTGTTTCTTCATCATGGAATGGGCGCCTATCTTCCAGGAGATCATTGCAACTGATTTCACGTCATTTGGAGGTAATTTGACCAAGTTATGAGCATTTTATGGTGTTTACAGTTTGCTGATCAGAATTTCCAGAACTCAGATTTTTATATCAGAATTGTAATTGTTCACTGTTTTGGCCTCATACTTCAGTTTTGGAGTGTTATATGATTATTAGAACTCATACTTCTCATTCTAGATTCATTCTTTATCATTGTAAATTGTAATCTGCAGAGTTTAATTTGTATAGGTTGAGATTAAGCATTACTAATCCAACCATTTCCAGTTCTGCAATTACTTATTGTTTTCTCATTAAATTACCCCTGGATGGTTTACCGCCAGTGTGGATAATCTGATTGTAACACTTTTTTACCCACTTTCATAGTGGTGAATCCCCACGGCTCTGTGGATGCCCGCTGCAGCGGATGAATTGTTTTAATTGTAATCTTTTCCCCCCACTGTTTGGTGGTAGTGTGGAATTGCTCTTCATGGCTGGTTATCCGCCTATTTGTTTCAGTTTTCAATTTATACACTCCGTCATATGTTAGCACCTCGCCCTCAGTGGGATCTTGAGTGCACATTCTTGACGTTGAGTAGTTCTTTCAAGTTTTGATTTTCTATTTGGAGCCAACGCTAATCAAGTTGGCTAAATGCTGGTTTATGTTGTGTAATTCCTTCGAAAAAATTGGTTAGCATATTTCAGTGGTATCAGAGCAGAAGACCCTGCCATCCTGTGGCAATTGGCAGTTGGTTAACTGATGAGTGATAGAGACACTAGACCTTACACCAGAAGTCAGGCTAGAAATCAACATCAGTTTCCACCCGTTCCAGAAGCGGAGACCTTCTCAGGAGTTCTAAGAGATCTTGGTAAAACAGTGGAAGGTTCAGATAATTCAGTGGTATCAGAGCCAAGATCTTGCCATCCTGTGAATAAGACAGAGTCAGTTGACAGATGAGTGATAGAGAAATCAGATTCTTCACCGAAGTTCAGTTTAGCTTTCAGAAGTTCTTAAGATGTTGCATTTTCTGAGGTCCAGGAATCGTGAGAAGTCAGATTTGATTGTAGCTTCGGAAGAATGCCAGTTCAAAAGGCAATGTGAACATGAGGCTGCCATACTCCGTAAACAATATCAAAGCATGACAGATGAGTTTAAGAACGATGTTTCATTTGACACGTTTTTGAATTGTGCGGTGATTCATGACCCTGAAAAGTTGGCTATGGTCAACTACATCAAAAAAATGATTAAAGAGGAAGTAGAACTTGCCATGGTTGAAGAATCAAGGAAGGAAGAAGCAAAAGGATCTGTTTGTGGTTTGCAGCCCACAAGTAAGCAAATTGAAGAGAAAAATCAGTCAATTAGTATTGAAGAAGACACAAGCAAGGTGCACATTTTGGTTCAAAATGAAAGTGGGCTTGATGAAGATACCTTGGCAAATGAGGAGATTAAGTTAGAGTCCCAAAATACATCCCTAGACTTGCATGGGATGGGAAATAATGAAGATTATTATGGTAAGAAGATCATTACAGCAGTCTTGAGTCCTAATAAGTATTCAAGCAATGAAGATCTCGAGACAAATGGCTTCTCAAAAGATGCTGGTGGAACAGTTGTGTGGGATAAGTACGTTGAAGAAGAGCAAGATGAAGCAAATACTAATGGTGTCTTTGAACCAGCTTATGACCATTACGAAAGTGAGGTTGTTGATGGTGATTCCGATGTGTTTTTATCTCCTCTTGTTGAAGATTTAGTGAAGGATAATTCTCTACTTTATGCTGAGCCAATTCCATATGAAGAATTAATGACAAGTGTCCAAGAAGACTTCTTTGGTATGTATGTGGGCACTAATGATAAAATCAGCAACACATCTACTCAAGATAATTTCATTGAAGAAAAGAATGACAAAATATTCAAAGCAACCAATTTTGATGATTCTTTAATCCGATATAATGCTAGTGACTTGGGTGGTAGTGGGTTTGATTATCAAACTACATCTGTGGAGAAAGTTATAGATGAAGATTTCAGTTCAAGTGGGTTGAAGAGTGACTCATTCAAAGAGTCAATAGTTCAAGAGGAGCATGAAGATCTCTTTCCTATTGATCATTGCAATCAAACCTTTCACATTTGGGATCCGGGTGCGATGTCACCAAGGTATGATAAAGAACTGGAGTGGGATAAATTCCCCTTTGATCCTGATGAAGTTCAAAAATCAGTTTGCAATAAAAGTAATGAAGTGATCTTTGGAGGAGAAGTTGCAGCAATGGCTAATGAAAACATGATTTCTTATGTTGAAGAGAAGAATGTTTTAAAATCAGCAAATGATTTGGATGCCTTTCAAAATCACGCACAAGAAGAGTATGAGAACTTGAAAGGTCAAGATAGAGGTACTAATTTGTTTGAAGAAGTTGTTGACAAGCCTTCGATTCACGAGTTATGCAGTGATAAGATTAGAAAGGAGGCTGATTTTGAAAATCATGTCAAGGAAAACAAATCAGAAAAATTGATGTTTGATGAGCTTAGCTTCTATGCTGATTGGGAT
>VDFB02130228.1:0-23574 GCA_007258455.2 Sequoia sempervirens | reverse complement strand
TACTAAAAATAGTAAATTCCTGGAAAATGCTCTGAATGCCGAGATGAACATACCCCTGCAAAGCTCTCTGAAAACCCAGAAAGAATCCGCCATTGAATCCATCATCTCTAAGCAATGACCTCCTCAAAAATAGGAAACCCTAATTTATCTTCCAACTAGCCTTCGGGTTCCCAAGGAAAAGGCCAACGGTCACTGGAAAGATCAGGTTTGAGAAGGGGACATTACAGTCCGCCCTTCCCAAAATTGGTTGTCCTCAAGCAATACCACCACAACTCCAAAAATTTGAAAACTAATCCATACGCAACAAGTATGATCCCTGGTTCCCAAATGCGTCTCAGGAAAAACCCACCATGCCGATGCTGCACCACTCTGATCACATTAATGAAAATATCATGCCAATGCTGCATTGACTCCCCTTGTAACTCCAAAGTTTTATCATCTATGATACTCAAACTGAAAGATCTTAAAGGAGGGAAATCAAAATCATGCAACATCTCATGTCCACGATCCCCCGAATTAACAGTATCAACCGTACTACTGTCAATCACCATTCTAAGCAATAGGAGAGATAGTCTACTCAAATCAAAATCGAACTCCTCCGCATACCTCCACATGGTAACAAACGGGACCATGACTGCAAGTGTGACCTCTACAAATCTTCTTGCAAAGAGGAAGGCAATCCTTTGCATGAGCTCAACAAATTCAAACTCAGGACCCCACATGAATTCCCTATGCCTCAACTGAATTATCACGGCACAACTAAGAAGTCTGAAGAATTTTTTCACAATTCCAACCCCAAGAGCCTCAAAATATAGATTCAAAACATGGGGTAACTCATGGTCATGAACCAATAATGAAAATAAACCATCAGAGTTTGCATCACAAACCTCCAAAGTGGCTGAAAAACCCACTAAAGCCATCTCCATCAGGAAACTACCACTTCTTTGATCAGGAGTGATGTACCAACTCTCCTGAATGAAAGTAACTCTATAAGTAAGGTGGCTGGTCTGCCCCCAGCCAGCAAACTCGTGTCTCAAATTCTGCCCTTGTCTAAGCTGAAAGTCACTTCCAAGAACTACCGATCGTTGATCTTTCCAACCCATATTCAAAATTTCTCTCCAATCCATTTGTTGATGAACAAACGGAACCATGAAGTAGCTGGAAATGAAGGGAACAACATCAACAAGTCTGGAAATTTGTTCCTTATCCCTCCAAGAATCTTTTTCATAAGTAATAAACTCTGACAACCCAAGTTGAGAATCCCAAGCATGGATACCCAACGGGAAGTGATTTTCAACACACTGCAAAGAAATCTCTACACATTCCCAAGTGCTAGTGAGAACCACATGCCTTCTCACGAAACTGATGCCCCATCTAGTAAATCCTTGAAGCTTAACCATGAAAGCTTCCACCTTAAGGAAGTATGAAACATAGAGTGGCTTCAAATTCAGCTCCCAAAACTGATCAATATGATTCCAAACATCATTCCACCCAAGGGATGGATTGTCAAGAGTGCACCCACCAAAGTCTAGTTCATCTTTTTCCCATTCCTCCTGAGTAGTAGGTCTGAAATCTTCACTCGTTGCTGCTGTAATGAAGTTACCAACAGCTACCAAGACTTGTCTCATCAACACCTTGATGTCATAGATGTTGCAATTTCCTTGCTTCATCACCTCCCATGTAGAATCTTCATCCTCAAACCCACTTACGCATTCATGACTAATCAGCAAACGTGGCACATCCACATGGAGTGAGATCAAAGCATCCAAGCACTGGAAACCATACTCAGTCTCATTCTTTGTTTCATCTTCCATCACATAGAGAGGATTACCATAATCTCCTTCATCACCTTCTTCAAAGAGAGGATTGTCAAAAATTGAAAAGTTATTCCATCCATCTTGCTGATCTAAATCTGCACTTGTAACTTCAGTCCTTCTTGTGAAACCTGCAAGGTCAAACTCTTCTCGAAGACTATCAAGCTCACAAAATACTTGCTTGATTTCTTCGGCTTTATGTGCATTCTCTTGCTTTGTGAAAATTTTGAAATCAACAAACTGATTTTCTATTTTCATTAATGCCATTTGAGTTTCTTCTAGCGTAGCTCTTGTTGATCCAAGCTCCAGAGAAAGTTCATCAATCTTTCTCACTCTATCTTGAGAAGCACAAATGGTCTTCTTTGCAACTTCAATGGCATAATCACGATCTTCAACCAAGTGCATGTACTCGGACTTCAAGGTTACCAAAGAGTTTCTGATAAGTTGCAGATTGGGAAGAGCAACTTCATCTTTCACTCCTCTTTGTCTCTCTTCAAGCTGAGCCTTCCAGTACAATTCCTCAACCAAGCTATGTGTGTGATCAAACAAGGATAAAGCTTGCACTTCCTTGTCAATGGACACCTTGAATTGTTTGTCCCAATCATGAGAATTCAAAGATGATGAACTGCTGATAGGCTGCAACTAAAAATCAGCACCTTGTCCCTTGTCTTTGCTGCCTTCATTGCTGCTCCAACATTCATGAACTTCACCATTGACTAGTGGAGAGTGCTCAATGTCAAAAAAAACATCATACTTCACAGATTCTTTGACCCCAAGTTTGCAATCAGCTTCAAGCATTGGAAAATCATATTTGTGTTTAGTAACACCTTCAAACTCTACATCATCAAGAGCCACTTGGTCTTCTTGTTCAAAGGCTATGGCAGCCCCTAACTTGAATGAAGAATCATCGAATGTTGTTTTGAAAGTTTTAGAAGAAACAACATCCTCCTTGGTGGCTGCAACCAACTCGAAAGGGTCACCATGGAACTCTTCAGAGCAAGCTTCTTCATCAAAGACAATTTTTCCTTTTGTGCCCTCCTTATAGCTTGCGATGCAAACGAAACTTTGGTCTTCATCAGGATCAAAGGGAATTTCGTCCCACAAAGGTTCTCTTTCATACGTTGGTGCCAACACACCTGGATCCCAAATGCTAGTGGGTTGATTAAGATGATCAACAGGAAAAAACTTATCATGCTCCCTTTGTAGTGATGACTCTTTGAATAAGTCAAGTCCCAAATCCCTCAAACTGATATCGTCAAAAACATTTCTCTCCAAAGACCGAGTTTTCTGCTCAAGCCCAAAGTCACCATCATAATGAAGTGAAAAATCTTCATTGCTTGCTGTTTTGAAAACTTCACCGTCATTATCTTCACCATGAGGAAGTATGTCACTGATTTCTTCATGTGGAACTTCTTCAAAAGTTGAGGCAGCAACATGAAGAGAATCATTCTTTACCAAATCTTCAATATGACCTTGTATAGACTCTTTGGAATTATCTATATCATCAGGATCACTAAATATTCTTGCATCTTGTTCAGACTTCTCCAAAAGTGGCTTCAATTTCTCTTCACATTGATTAAATAATTCCTTGATCAGCATAGCAGCAATAGGAGAATCCCTTTTTTCACACTCATATGTGTCCAAGAGGAGAGATTGGACATTTGGTGGAATTTCATCTAACTCATTAATGGTGAGAATAAGGATTTTCTTCACAGCTGCAATAACATCCTCTTCTTGCTCACTCCAAGTGGATATGAAGAGGTAATGGAACAAGTGATAAATCTGATCATGCATTTCCAAGGCAAACAGCAAGTTACTTACCCAGAGATCTGAAAATGTTTTTAAGATAGCAACCTTTCTAGCAAATAGATTGCTTCCAGTTTCATCAAGATCTTGGAAACTTTCTACAATCATATTCAGAATGATTTTCATGGTTTCATCATCATAGGGTGTCATGGGAACCATTATTCTCATTAACTCCATGAAGCAAGAAGTAATCAGCAACTTGATTTCTTCATTTGGGTGTCCCAGCCAATAGGGCTGAACTAAAAGGTGAAATGCCGGTGATAATGCCAACTGCATCATTTCAGAAGGTGACTGCTTCACCTGTCTCAAACATTGTTCCAATATTTGAAGATTATTCCTTTCATCTTCCCTTGACTTACATTCTTTGTCAAGTCTATTCCCGGTCTCAAAAAGTGTTTGTTCCAACTTTATCTCTTCTCTGTTAACCATGTTTATCTGCCACTTCTAAACTGAGTTGAACTCCGTTCTGACCTCTGGTGTAAAAACTGATTTCTCTATCATACAACTGACAACTAAACCTTGTTGGGCACAGGATGGCAGGATCTTGGCTCTGATACCACTGAAATATTCCGAGCCAAATTTTTTCGTTTTTACAATTTTCAGATTACAACATTACACCCGTTAAGGTTAGACGATAAACCAAAACGTACTGAAGCAACTCTAACCAGTATGTACACCAGGATCCCGATGTGGGCAAGGTGTGAGCATTGGTCAGAGGATCTGAATCAAACTGCTTATGCAAAAACAACTCTAACCAAGAATGGCGCCGATGATGGCGAGCATATGGTCAGAGGATCTTCTACTCTAAATGCTGAAAGGGAACTCAACGTCAAGTATGTGCTACCCAATCCAATGCGGAGTGAGGGGCGACCATATGACGGAGTGATTACAGAATTCAATGCTTGAAATGAAATGCTGAAACTGGAAATTCTCAACACCCAGAATGTGCTTGCTCACCCAGAATGGGAAGTAGCTACCATAGGGCGGAGATTCTATCTATTACAACAATTATTGAAGAGGAATGAGTATTACAATAACGATGAGCAATAAGAAGAACAACTGGTCAGTACTACTGCCAGCTTACAAAGATGTTATTGCCTGCAATATCAAGACTTAAGATGCTCTTTCAAATGATGCATTCAACAAGGAAGCTTCTGCAAAGTATACAATGAAATCTCAACACCAACCAGATAAGGAAGATGCAGATTTTCTTAAACTGTCATACAAATCTGCACTTTTTTATCATAAAACCAGCAACCTATGAATTTACTCATATGCTCATAACTCTCTCGTTTCTCACCCAAATGATCTCAAATCTGATGCAATAGACCCTCAAAATGATGGCGCCTAACTTAGTAATAAGAAATGGCATCTAAAAATGGTTATTAATTACTGACACGAATCCCAATGCACTCTAGAAAGTACGGCCTTCAAGGAATGACGGATTTGCATTATAAAATCATACGCTTCGTATTAAAATCTGCAAATATTCATGAAGGGGCGCCTCTAACAGGGAAACACAATGAGACAATACCCAGAACAACTCTTTTTGTATTTTTCAAGTTATGACCAAAAACATAAATCTGCTGTATTAAATCAGCAACTCCAGAAAGGTTATGAAATGCAGAAATCTGAACTTCAAAGCAATAACTCTACAACAATGCAAACCTTACTAGAAAATCACACAAATAATCGAACCTCTCTACTAGGTGCTGTCTCTCAAGCACGAAGTCGAGCCCAGACTAGGAGGCATTCATTCCTCGAAGCAATCCCGCAACCATTTCGGCAGCATAACATTAGCATAGACAAAGATAAAGAAATGATGCACAAAGCCTTCCTTTTATAACTTTCGGTTGACTTCTTGAAACCCTAAATCCTCATCACTGTCAAAACCCTAACTCTTTCTTCAAGATGGCGTCCTTTTTTTCCCTTTAAGCTCAATAATGATATTTTAAATAAAAATCCACACTTTGATAAATGCGCCCACCTTATACCTGTTTTGACTTTGATAAATAATAAATTAATCTTAATGAAGTCGCCACCCTCAAAAGACCACCTTTTAAAAAGACTTTAAGTGATTAAGCTAGGCTAAGGGGGGAGTCAACGTTAAATTATAACATTAAACGTGACTTTAATAAAAATAGCCCAACTTATTTCTCCAACTGCGCCCCGAAGCCATCAATGAACAAGCCAACCAATCAAACTGACATAGAAGTCAACCAAGTGAACCAACTGAAAAGCTGCCAAAAATAGAATTTACTAAAAATAGTAAATTCAGAAAATGCTCTGAATGCCGAGATGAACATACCCTATTGAAGCTCTCTGAAAACCCAGACCACATTGAATCCATCATCTCTAAGCATCTCCTCAAATTAGGAAACCCTAATTTATCTCAACTAACCTTCGGTTCCCAAAGAAAGGCCAATGGTCTTTGGAAAGATCAGGTTTGAGAGGGACATTACAATATTTCTGGCAAACAAAATATTTAAAATCTTTCTATCTGGTGGACGCTGCCAAAAATTTACTTAGTATGATGCGAGTCTCTGCAAAGGAACTTCAAGGTGTGTAAAGGGCGTCACTTCTCATTTGCCATGGAAGCCGTTTCAATTCCAAGAATCGGGAATATAGAACCAATTCAAATTATTTAAGCTCGGGAAAGTCAGCTGTATCCACCCACCGTTCATTCCTTGAATATCATGTATCGTTTTATAATCACCATAATAAGGGAATTGTCTTGTCGGGTGAGTTATGGAGGTTTCGGTGAATAGTCGTGTATCTAAGATGTGGTTTTCAGTGAACCGTCAATATTATATATCGCTGGTGTTATATGGTTGAGGAACTTGTGCCATGCCTATTGATATTCAAGACTGCCGTATCTCATTCTAAAGAAGCCAATACAGAGACATTTGAATTTGGAAATATTAACAATCGTAATGTCATCTTCTAAACGCCTGTGATAATTGTTCTTTAAAAAAGGTCGACATCTATTATTCTGGGGGTCCTATACAGGGAGGCTTGAGAAACTGAATCGTTGCATTTATTCAAGGTGAGTGACGTGGACTGAAATCTATGCTCATAGTACCGCTACATATTACTCGATGATTTCCTTGTTGAAATAAAGATCCTGTTGATATCTTTGAAGAAGTCGTGGCTTTGATAATCGGGTGGAATTCATATATTGCAAATAATTTCTCATGCATCGCCGAAAAAGAAACGCGGCTACAGGAATAGTAAGTGACGTTTCATTTAAAAATGACTCGATTAGCTCAATCCTATCTGTCGGGCAATGAATTTACATTTCTTAATTCTGCAAAAAACTATACGCAAAGGATTCTGGACAAATAGTTTTGAGTGCTTTAGCTGGGCGCTGTGGTGCCAATAGGGGGTATTCTGAGAAGCGCCAGGGACATTATTATTCCAAGAAAACAGTAAAATATGCAGTATCTAAGAACTGTTCAAGCATTGATGCAATATTATGATTCTCTTTGGTTTCTTGAATGTAAACCCGGGTGCACTGTTAACAGACATTGGGCAGTTAGTGTTTGAGTATATTTTTCTTGTACTTCTGGTATCACTGGAATCTGTGGTGTTGCAAATTAATTCCAGGACTGGACCTCCATAATCAGTTTTCTGAGTTTCAGCATACAGAGCATTTTAAGTTTGTGACATGTCAGTAGTTTTCAAGCTTTATGTATATGGTAATTTATAATCTCCTCAGAAGACATCATCTTTGTTTACATTGTTTGAAAAGAATTTCTATGCATCACATTTGGAGTGGTAGTAGATTTATTAGAATTCAGCAAAACTGAAGTGGTCATTTAAGCATTGAATAAATCTGGGAAAAACAGTCCAAGCTTCATTCAGTCAAACTGTTTGACGAATTGTCTGAGTAATTCAACTGGTGAAATAAAAAAAATTATACACAAAAGGGGTAGAACCTTACATTTAATTTAACCTATGATGCAATTTGAATTAGTTTATGGATAGCTATTAATATGACGTTGGGATAAGCTTTTCTTTGATGGTGAAGTTTGCCTATTGGTGGCTGATTGCTTGCTTCTGGTTATTGGGGCCAACATCCTTATTGGAGTCAACATGCTTTATTGTGGTCAATAAGTTGAAGTAGTGCATTGGTGTATTGCAATACTTGTTGCTGCCCTTGGTCAAATACATTGTAATTCAACGAAAAATCTGGTGTAGAACAACAAGAAAGTCTTCCAAGAACTGGCAGAGGCTTTGATAAACTGGAACTTGTTAGAGAAGCTCAATGGTTCCTGCCTTTTGGAAAAGTCTGACAAGTCAAATTCTTGATCCTGAGAAGTCCAATATTGCTTCATAAGTATCATTTTCTCTCTTTTATTTTTTTACATAGACAATATCATGTAAAGCCATAGGTCAGTACGATTCCATCTTAAAAAGGCAAAGCATACTACATGTTTTCTGTTTTGAAGAAGTATGCCCCTGTATGAATTGAAATTAGTGTGACACCTTTACTATGTCTATTGATTTTTCTTATCTAGAATTAAGAATAAGATTAGGAAATGACTCAGAATTTAGCTATTATTTATTTTTGTGTGTATTTGATATTGATGCTTTGAATAGGATTAATTTTCAACTATTGATTTAAATGAACTGTCTGATGACTTTCCTGGAATTACCAGATCGACTTTTTTGATCTTTATGGGCATAAATTGAATGCATGGGATGTTGGGGTGTCTTGTAGATCTGGTGGTCAGTTTTTCCCGAAGAGACTAAGAGGGTAACTATCTAGAAGATTGCTTTTCTCATCCACTTTAGCATAGTAAATTTCACATAGAACTTTGATATTATTATCAACATGTGTAAAATTTTATAGATTCCATAACTCGAAGCGGCCACACCTTCTCTCTGTTGAAGATCCACAAGTAAGTTGTTAATATTATCTGAAATTCTCTTGCATTAGATATCTCTGTAATTTTATATTGTATTCACATGTTTATCACATGCTGCTTGTGCTTTCTAGTGGAACTCATTGCACCTTTTCTGATATCTAGGCACCAGAAAATGACATCGGAAAGAGTTCATATAATATTTATAAGGTGCTTTTCTTTTATCCCCATGATCCTTTTCTCTACTTCATTGATGCCCTTGGGGAAAGATAAATACTTTTATATCAGCTGGGTACAAGAGTTGGTATTGAAATTAATTAGTGTTTTGTTTTCTTTACAATTCAATGTTTGTAGTTCTTACCTATTTATTTGATTCTTTACTTTTCAAAATTAGCTATCATGTAGCTTCTGTTCAAATTAAGATATTCTGGCAAATGAAAGCACATCTGACATGGTTTTAACATTTTGTAGGCAGTGTAATTTATTCTTATGTTTCAGATATTAAAGAGTATTTTTTCTTGTTGAGCACACTCAATTTTTTTTCAATCAAGGAATGTTTGGTTTTGACAAGGTGTCCAGACAGTATATGTGCAATTACAAGTTCTATTGAAAACTGAGCTTTCTATATGAAAATAAAGATCTAATTTAATTTGGAGATTTTGATAGATAAGAAGAAAATTACCAGATCAGATAGAAATCTATTTCTTGCAGAGGCGGATCTAGGCAGGGTTCATATTTGTATTAAAAGAGTTTGTAGGTGGTTTCATTCAGGAAGTACGCACAGGTTTTATTGTTTGGAAATTCTGATACTAAGCAGAAAGATTTATTTCAATTTTATGAAGTCTTGCTAGGCAAAACAAAATTGATGGAGTTTTGCAGGAGGTTGCAGAGAGATAAACTGTTTGAAGTTTGGAAATATTGAAGATACTTCTAGGAAACAGGGGTGCCATGCTTTGAGGGTGAATGTTAATGGCTGGTCACTTTCATATCAGGTGGAATAGGGGGGTTTGATTCATGTTTGAAAATAGGCACTTAGTTTAGCTTGCATATAGAGAGTTCATGGCTAGGTGTGGCGACTTCTTTAATGAATGGATGGCTTGGGCATGTTGATTCCTTTAATGCATGGACAGCTTGGTTATAGAGTTTCAGGTTGTTGATATTGCATGGTTGCTGCCCCTTAAAAAACCAAAGGCAATTTATTTGAAGGGTTGCCTACTCTACAAGGGGGCCATGAGTTTCATAGTGATCTGAGTGATGTTTGGAGCTGCCAACTCACATCTATGGCTGTACATGGGAACTTGGAGGTTGTTGATGTTGTTTAGGAGGGCATATGGTGGCCGGAAGTATCTTTAATAGGTGGCGCAGGTCTGAGGCATATATTTATTTACTTGCAAATATTTTAGACCAAGGGCATGTTAAGTGCAAATTGAAATGCCAACAAAAAGCTTTGGAAACAATGAAATTGGATTACTTGCAATTGCTTGCAGATAGGGATCATGCTATCTAGTTTGCTTAAGACAAGGATAAACAGGTTGACAAACTCAATCTAGAGTTAAGTTTAACTCATTTTTCACTTTACAAAGCTAAAAATCAGGAATCTCACTTAAGGAACAAGAATGTCACACAAGGACCATGGAAGTCAAGCAAATACTTGAAGGAATTGATGAGTTTCACAATGATTGCAATTGGAACCAAGCTACCCTTGGAAACATGATGAAGAATGCAAAAGTGACGGAATAATGTGTTGTACCCAAAATAAATTTTTGCTTTAGTAAGGCATTTTGATCAAAATGGTCTAAATCATGTAAAATTGTTGTCAAAAGTCTGTTTTAGGTCAAATAAAACATAGGCTTTTTGTGGGTTTACACCAAGGAAGATACTTGCAAAATTTTGAAAAATTTGAAAATTAGGGTTTTGTACCCCTATTTTTAGGAAAACCCTTGAAAATAGGACCCTTCCAAAATTCGTTGAAAATGATATTGATAGGATAATTTGACTTCACGATCACACTAGTCAAGTCAAAATCACCAAAAAGTTTGTTTTACTCTGGTGGGTCTACCTCATTTTTTTAGGAGAAAAGCTAGGACCTTCATAGCCATTAATGGTAGATGGCCAGTACTAGGTATCAAAATCTAAGCCTTAAAAGCTTCAACAAAGAATCCATGGCGAAAGATGCTCTGAAAGTTGCTTTGTTATGGAGGGGATTTTCAAAAGTGAGAAATGCTGAAAATTGACTAAGTCTGGAAATTGCATGCTAGTATCATGGCAGACCAACATGGGAAAAGCACCCTTGTAGCTTAGGGGTGCCCAAGAATGAGATGATCCAAATGTTAGTTTTGAGTAAACTTGTCTTCAGGTGATCTCCTCGACATTAGCTCAACTTTGCAACGAACCTGTTTGCCAGTCTACAAGACATCAAACGATGACAGTTGTTGATCGTTCGAGCATACAAAATGGAGGGAAAATCAATGCACATCAAGAAAAAAGTGCCTCTGTAGGCTAGGGGCGCCCATCATTTTGAACCATTTGTTGACCTTTTCAGCAACTGCTTCCTTCAAGGCATCTACTCAACATCCTTTCAGCTCCGTAACCAATTCAGTTGCACGCTCGTAGGACCTGTCAAGCATTCACAAATGAAGATCAAGCAAAAAGCACCTGAAAGCAAAGGAAAAATGAAAGACATAAAAAAAAATGGCTAAGTGTTAAGGAAAATGCACCCTCCTAGAAATAGGCGCCTAACTTTTTGGGAAATCAAATGTAGTCTGCAAGCTCAGTGACCTCTAGGAAGTCCTTAGTCTTGATCAATCTCAACAATGACACCATCAGTAGGTTCAACAGATAAAGCAAACATCTAACGGCGAAGATCAAAATGAGGCTGTTCATGAAAGTTTGCAAACTAAAAATAACAAGTCAAAGGGTCAAAGGTTCCCCAACAAGCCAGAAGCTTTTAAGACACCTATATCAACTTTCAAGATTCGCGAAGCCGGTCATCCTTTTTGGGATTGAACTGGTTATCCATCCCATGTTTCGGCAAGATCACTAGACTCATCAGTGATCGGTGATCTCAGATCAGAGCACTGAAGGTCAAAATGAAAGAATTGAAGAACACCTAAGAAATTGACTAAGTTTGGTAAAAAATGCACCATCTTGGGAAAAGGTGCCCAAGAATTTGAGGCATCAGATTCAAGTTTTGAGTTTGTAGCTCCCAAGCACACTTCTTCAGAGTTGTTTCATCTCAGCAATGGATCTGTCAGCGACACCTCAAGATCAACTAAGCAACCAAAATCAGGGACTGAATGTAGGCATTTCATCACAGAAAAAGAATAAAAAGTGTTCAACTCCTCAAAAGGGACACCTAAAGTCAAAGCAAGACTAGTTGACTGAAGTTAGGGTATTTTAAAGGCTTTTCATGTCTAAAACGTCCCATGATTGATGGAAATCAGTTCTGGGAACTCCATATTAGGCTAATTGACTCCTCAATCATGTGTTGGCACCCAAACTTGATTGCTTCAACATCAAATGATATTTATCAAGCCTAGCCGTCATTATTCATTATTTGTCTTTGTAGGTTGAAGCTCAAGAACAGTTATTTTTCTCTCCAAGATGTCTTTTGAAGATCTGACAGAGTGGTTTTCATTTTTCTTCATATTTTTGAAGATCAATTGCACAAAAGGACAATTTATTAGAGGTTACATGTTCAGGCATAATTTTCTTGAAGATCCAGAGAGGCAGTTGATAACTTCCAAAATTCTTCTTGTCTTCTTCCTCTATTCTTGTCTTAGATCTTCTTGCATGTCCAAATAAATGGAGGATGTTCACAGATCTAACCTTCTGGGTATGATCAACACAACTTTTTCAACAAAACCCATGTGTTAGAATTTTTTGAAAATAGTAACCTTGCTGCCCCTATTTTTAGGGATTTTTGAAAAAGTATTTGAAAATCGAACAAATTGGGTTTGTTTAACATTGAAGCACCTACAATACCTAGGTGTTAGATTTTTTCAGAAAAAATACTTCTCGGCGGGTGCTATTTTTAGGGGTTTTTAGAAAAGTTGTTCGAATAGTATCATGTGCACAGTCAATCTTCAAGGTTTTCAGAATGCAGTTCTCCCAAGTCAAATACAAGACCAAAACGGTCTTGGTTCATGACTTCCTGAAAATGATTGACACCAATTTGCATTAGGTACACCTAGAGGTCGACTCAGAAAGGTTGGAAGGCATAGACCAATGCACATTACAGAACATCGAGCAATCCGGATTGCTTGAGGCAGCATCAATTCCCATCATAGCGCAGAGCGTAGAATTCATAATAGCTTGTATTAAGCATTACAATCCTACCATACGGGAGGTTCGTTTAGTGGATGGGTGAGTGATATGCAGTCTTAAGCGTAGGGATGTCGAAAGGTGCTTTGCCATTCCACCATGTCTGGAAAATGTGGTCATATCTATGAGAGAATGCGAAAAGGCATTCGATGCGTCAACAGACAAGTGCTAGAAGACGATGGCAAAAAAATGGCTTAAAGGAAAAAAGGCCAACTTGCCCAAGAATGTGGGACGTGGAGAGTTCCGGGATGAGTATGAAGTGGTGATCACTCTACTCAACCGTATCACTGGTCAAGAGTAGGCGAACAAATTTTATTCATGGATGTACTCTATCATCGCCAAAATTGTAAGCACCAGAGAACATTATGACTGGCTTGCCCTCATCAGTGATACGCTTCACAAGCAGATGATCAGATTCTTAGAGGCTCATAGGTTTCACATGTGTTCATATCTCATATATCTGATTACCTTCTAATCCCAGTTTAGAGTATTGAACAATGAGGGAACTTTGGATGTGCAAAAGGTTCACGAGTATTTCACGTAGCTCGAGTTCATAAAAGCAGAAAGACATTTTAAGAGAGTGAATGATCTCTTCCTAATGCACACCGTGAGAGACCTTGATCATGAGTTGCATATATGCATATCACTAGCAGCCAAGGAGGCAATAGTAAACTAGGCGGATTGGTTCATCCAATTCCCCACTTTCACCTACATACGCGTGTATGGGTACTTGGGTCATCCCACCATGTTACCTCGCTATCCATCAAATAGGGTGGTATTCATGGAATTCTTGTGGCAGTTGTCTGTGGTACATTCTCATCTGCGTTACAAATGCAAGACGGCCACAAACTTTCCTTTTGAGATGGGACTTTAGAAGT
The DNA here is from genome assembly GCA_007258455.2 of Sequoia sempervirens. NCBI lineage: Eukaryota > Viridiplantae > Streptophyta > Pinopsida > Cupressales > Cupressaceae > Sequoia > Sequoia sempervirens. The sequence continues at coordinate 9,885 of VDFB02130228.1, read as the reverse complement.
GCAAGACAGCAGATGATGCCAAGGCCATAGGCCACAAAATATTGAGACTTAATCTTAAGTATCTCATCGAGAGACGGTCGTATGATCCTTGGGGTCACTATGCAACACACCTTTAGCAACACTCCTCACACGAGTCTTCTATGGGGGACTATTGGTTCAACTGTGAAGACGATTTTGATGTATGAAGATGCAATTACAACTGGTTCAAACTTCCACAAATTGCTGACTTCATGTCAGAGGATGTGTAAGGCCTATCCGATTCTTCCTTCATTCTTCGTAGATCAAGTTGACTTACAACCTCTTGGAAAAGTGGATTGGTATGCCAAGGAAAGTACGTCTATTGAGGAAAGAACAAGTAGAGTTGTCAGAAATAGTCAACTCTCCTTGGATAGTAAAAGAACAAGTAAGGTAGTTATTCCCTGCACAAAGCCGCTATTGGTTCATTCTTCACTACCTTCCATGTCGAGAGCTCAGTCGAGATAGAAGAAATGGAGTAACCCTCCTACAAGAGCCAAAATGCCAAGGTACACAAGGGGAAGAATACAGATTTCTGATACAAATCAGCAAGAGATACATGTGGAGACAGCCATAGACATAGTTGAGCTAGTGATGGAAGCTGCTATAGTTGAGACAGAGCCAGTGATTGAGACAATTATAGCTAAGACAGAGCCAATAACGAAAATAGTTACAGATGATGCAGTATATAAGATGGAAGCAGAGCCTCCCATTCCGCCACCACCACAGCAGTCACTAGTCCGTATTGACTTGGATTCTCCACCACGTGACATCACTACGCAATCCCATTCTCAGGCATTCAAGGGCCTAACATTCCTCCTTCTAGTGAGGTTAGTCAAGATTCATTTTGGCTTGAGAGTCTCCTAGGGAGAAAGAGAGAAAGGCCATCCTACTAGTTGGACTTCACAAAATTTGACCATGTCCCTCAAGACATGCCAGTAAAGAAGCTGAAGAAGTAGGTCCATGTAGGAAAGAAAGCTGACAATGAAATTGTTATAAGGACAGCTGTGCCACCTGAAGACAGGAATGCACATGAGGTAGAGGTTGATGACTTCACCAGGTTGAAGGTCAACCTTGGTAAGACCACTCGTTAGGTGGAGGCAGATCTCCTTGAAGTTGTATCAGTGAGTGTCAAGAAAAGAATGGCTAAGGACGACAAAGATAAAGCAGCCTTAAAGGCTGAAAACCAGCAGCTCTGATTATATATATCTAGCTTGATGCACGGTACACCGAACATCTTTGCTTTGCCATGAGAGATGCTAGACCTCACTGTGGAGTAAAATCGTCACCAGCTAATCTTATATGGAAAACACTTGAGGAATCAAGTGGAAGAATTTGTCATTAGAGGATGGTGTATACTTGCAGAGTTGTACTAGTGAATTTACAAAGCTCATGACCTCTCAGCAATCAGAGCAAGACATAGCAAAGAAGAGGCCTGCGAACGAGATCACTTCCTCAGATTTGTAGATGGCGTACCAATCAGTTACTACAGAGGAGAACAAGCAACATCTTTTCGCTTGGAAAGAACAACTTGCATACAAGGTGAAGGCATATGACACCAACTTTGTAGAATTGATTGAGTACCAACACGTTGTGGCAGGTGTTATCAACTTCATGAGAGCGTTGGTAACATCCATCCCTTGCCTTTACTAGCACGAAGGAGGTGCATAGATCGAGCTAGCCAAAGTGCAAATATAGTTCCAAGATCTCATCCATGACAGTTTTTTGCAGTGACCCCGCTGGTTACGAGTTGAGTAAGATTGCAGTCATGTCAATAAAGTTGGATGACGCAGCTACAAAGATCATTGAATATAAGTAGTAGATTGCAAGTGGAGAAGAGATGCTCTTGAGACACGTCATCATCCTGTGAAGCATTAATTGTCTAGAGGCAGAAGAAGTCAACGACTGGCTAGAGGAGTTGTTGACTAGAGGTGAAGAGGTGTAAAACACCTAGTTAGGACGTCCTACCCTCCAAAATAGCATTTATGACAAACAAGAGTTAACTTGATGCTTGTTTCTAAGTTAACTCATTGTCCCACTGATCATGCATGTCTATTTCCACTAATTATGGGTGTCTATTTTGGACCTCCACTAATTATGGTTATCTATCTCCACTAATTGTGGATGTCTATTTTGGAGAAACTTTTGTATTTGGAGTTCTCTTTTAGTTTAGTTTCAGTTAACTGAAGTAAATTTCCAGTTAACTGCTAGGTTACCTACTTTTAGACATAGGAATAAATCTTGTAGATTGGCAAGAACTCATTGTTAACTCAAGGAGATTTTAGGGTTGCCTACTCCTTTGAGCTTCTATAAATAAGAGCAGCTTTGCTCATTATTGTTTTAACTCTTTTTACTACACAAAATTGCTACGCCATTGTACCATCAAGCTTGCAAGTCATATTTGTTCACTCTTGGATGAGAGTTGTTTGGTTTGATAAGCAATTGTGTATGATTTCGTACCTTTGCTGTCCCAAATCTTTGTAAAGCGTTGAGTAAGTTTGAAGAAATAAATCAAAAGGCATATGGAATTTGATCCAAAGTTTCAAGGTTTATCAACGTCTGTTCTCATAATCTATTGTTTCAATCTGCCCCTTGGATAGGTATCATCACCTCCTTGGGAATTTGGAGATTAATGGTTTTGTTTGATGTTGTTTATCTTGAGGAAATAGGATAGATTAAAAGTTAGCTTAGTTGTAGTTAAGATTTACAGAAACCAGAGAAAACCTTAGCTGCAACGCATTGTGCTTTATGCACCCTTGTGCCTTGCCGCTAAGTAAAAAGATAGGAACATTAGTTTACTTTACTTTTTATGCAAACATCAGCAAAAATAGGGAGCTTCCCCTCCTAATTTGAAGAACAGTTATTACACACTTTGTATAGCTGTCTATTTCCAATAAGCACTCCAGAGGTGCTAATTGAAATGCAAACAGAATGCATAATGCTTTCAACATTCCTTGTACCATAGAGATTCAAAATGTCGATATTTTATGGGAAGAACAAGAAGAATGTAATTTCATGAGGGTAGAGGAGCAATTTTCTTATGATGCTTATGGTAATCATAGGACATGGGATCTAGGTGTGGCATGTAATTATGAGGTGCAACCAGTTGAATTTCCTATTGGGCCACCTAGGATCATTGATGGTTTACTTCCTATAGTGGAGTATTGTGGATTGGATCATCATGGGTTGACAGTTGACCTTGTTGGGTTACCACAAGGAAGAGATTTCTTTTGTGGTCTATAGTTCGATGGTTGGATACCATTGGTCTTGAACCTACAAGCACCATCAAATGCACTCTTTATGGGGTCCACATGGAAATCAAAGTAGCACAACGTCAGCATGGTGGAGTTACTCTTTGGGTTAGTATCTATGCATGAGATCTTTTTCAGGGCTATTGGTTACTAGTGATGATGGAAGAATCATACCATGGGATGTTGTGGACCTAAAAGGTGATAATAATGTTGCTATTACCTCTTTACTTGGTCATCATATGAGTCCATTTGAACTCTTGGAAGTGGACAGGAGAGAGATTATGTGCAAAACTTGATATTCTCTGAGTTGGTTACTTTTGGGGAGACATTTCTAGCCAAGGGAATGATCAGAAATTTCATTTTGGACAAGGTTATTCTGTATTGCAGTGATTGTTATTCTTTATAGGAGATGTATTTTGAAAATACAGACTTGATCAGCTGCAGATTTGAGTAATTTCAGTCCAATCAGCTCATTGACAGGGTCCGTTTATGGTCTTCGATGGAGGGGATGACAGGTTTAGCTAACCAGTTCCAGTGTTGGTTGGGTGTTCGGGCACCAAATAATTGTTGTTGCTTATATTCAGCTTGCGCTTATGTTTGGGACATCAGATTAAATTTCAATGGCAATTATTATGTGGGAGTACAAGGTGTTGGAAATGAGAGAGCTAATGTTAACTTCCTTGAGCTTACTCCTATGGTGCCTGAAATATGCTAACCAATTTTTTTCGTTGAATTGCACAACACAAACCAGCACTTGGCCAACTTGATTAGTGTTAGCTCCAATCAAAACCTCTATCAAAACAACTCTAACCAAGAATGCACCCTAAAACTTCTTAAGGAAGAGGGGCGGGCATATGGTCAGAGGATCCCTAGGATTCAACTTGATACAAAAATTGAATACAACTGAACAAAACAAACTCAACGTCAAGAATGTGCACTCAAGATCCCAGTGAGGGCAAGGTGCTAACATATGATGGAGTTATTAATTGAAACTGAAACAATTAGGCGGATAACCAGCCATGAAGATTTAGCTATCTAATCATCCGCTGTGGCGGGCATCCACTTAAGAGGGATTCACCACTTGAGAGTGGGTACAAATAGAGATACAACTTCAATTATCCACACTGGGTAAACCATCCAGGGGTACTAATGTGAAAATTAAGAAATAATTGCAGCAATAAAGGACTGGAACAGTACTACTGTTTACAGTCTTACAATATGGAAAAAGAGCTGCAAATTACATGAAAATTACAATAGATTCAAAGTACCATGATACTGGATGATTCCATGTTAGACATCAACAATAAATGATGAAGAAAGGACTGGAGATTCAAACTTAAACAAGTCTGATGTAAAATAACAATTCTGGAAATGAATAACCAGCAACTATGAAACCAATTAAATGCTCATAACTTCACCAAATTAACTCCGAATTGAGTGATGTCTTTTGCAGAAGCCTTCTAGGAGGTAGGCACCCAAAAACAGATCACAAAACAGCACCAAAACTCAGCATATAATTCAAGCACGAATTCCAATGCTTTCAAGAATGGTACGACCCTCCTTGAGGGGCAATTTTGTCATTAAAAATCAGCAACTCAAAACAAAAATATGAGAACTTGTGGAAGGGGCTGCCCAAAGCATAGAAATCAGATTCTCGAATGCCCAGAACAAAATAAAAATTACTCACAAAGCTGTATACAAATTTGACTTTCAGCTGTGACTGTATCAGCAACTTCAAAACTGAAAATTTCATCAAAATCTTCAACCGTTAAGCTCAATCTGCTAGTCTGATTTGAGAAGCAGCAAATGTCCAACTAGGTGTTGTATTTCAAACAGGAAATTGGTGAGAGGCTAGGAGGTAAGCTTTCCTCGAAGAAAAATATCAATTGTCATTTCGACAGCATAACTTTAGCATAATTTCATGGATGAGAAATGCTGGAGCAAACTCTCTCTTTTATAGAATTGGAGGGTTTTCCCAGGGTATCTGTTGTGTTCATTATTCATGTGTTGTATTTCTGCTTATTGCAAATCTGATCCTAAAACTAACATGGTATCAGAGCGGGTTTAGAAAACATCTGATCAGATTTGTCTAAGCAATTCTACTCCTACCAGATTGAAGATAAATGTGAATGTCTTTGGAATTTGAGTTTCAAGGTTCAACAGATAATTGAGCATGCGGTAGAATTTCTCATAAGGCTTGATGAAGGAAGAGTTGTGATTTTCTGTTATTGCCATTCATATTTCTTTTCAAGGAGTCAATAATTTTTTTTTTTAAGAAGCTGCCATTTATGAAAGTATCAATACATATTCTGGAGGAAATGATTCAACTTCTTTGGTGTCAGAACTTACTTCGTCTCCTCGCCCGAATATTTGAATTTGAGCCTGAAATGGGAAAATGCTGAGGTTTCTCTCGCAAGCTTCAAATTCCTTGAGAATAAGCAGAAAGATTTGAATTCAAAGGCTCCCAACTAGGAATTTGTGGATCGGCGAGAGAGCAAACGGGGTTCGATTCCTTTTTTTTGTCATCAAATGTCTTTGCAAGCTTGAAAAGAAACAAGCAAGCGAGCTTTTAAATGCTCTGCAAAGAGGCAGAGATATTTTATTTCTTTTTTTTTTGAAAGCTTAAAGGTTGTATAATTGAGACTCCAAGAAGAAGAAACGAGCTTTGTTTCAGTTACTTAGCCTTTGCGACTCTCAAAGCAAGCAAGGTTCAAATGCTTTGAAAGTAGGTTGAGATATTTGAATTTAGAGACTTAAGGTTACAAAATTAATAAAAGCGGAAGGCGCGTTCTGGTTTGGTTATTTATCATAAAATTTGAATCATTTGCCTTTGCAAATTTCAAACTTAAAAATGGTATAGGGAATTCAAGGTTTGGTTTTTGTTCCTTGCAATCCACAGAGATTATCGACAATAGCCTTCTGATCGAAGGTCAGGCCGAGTAAACCGTTTCTTTTGGGGGCGAAGCAAAAGGGACAGTGGAACAGGGTTGTTGTGTCTGAGATGGATAATTCTCTAGTTATCGTCAATCCTTCCGAATTTGCTGAAGTATCGAAGAGTTTGCAGTAACCAATGGAGTTTCTGTCGCTATTCAAATTTCGAGCGACAAGTCTGGTTTGATTGAGATGGATACAGTTAGCGAAGCCGAAATGAAGGAAAATGGGTTTTGTAGCACTAGGAGAACTAAGCTTGTGTGTACCATTGGCCCTGATTTGAGCAACTCGAAGCCCTTACTGTGGGTGGAATGAATGTATGCAGGTTTAATATGTGCCATGGTACTTGGGATTGGTATCACAATGTGATTAGGATTGTGAGTAAGATTAGACAATAAAGAGTTAAGTAATTCATACCCTTAATGTTCGTGAATCTTTTACGTAGTTATTAATTCATGCATTGGAATAGTGCCCTTGTAGTGTATATTTCTTTGTGACGGAGAAGTATGAGGTGAAAGCCCTTGTAGTGTATATTTCTCTGAGATGGAGAAATATGAGGTGCGAGCCCTTATTCATCTCTGAGACTGAGATGAGACGTCATGTTGAGAGACTCCATGATGACATCATGTTGAGAGACTTTATGATGAACCCTTTGTACTTGTGTTTTTCAACACATGGGAGTAGCCATGGTGGACGTCATGTTGAGAGACTCCATGACGACATCATGTTGAGAGACTCCGTGATGGGCACTTGTACATGTGTTTCTTTCCATACATGGGAGTACCCATTGTGGACGTCATGTTGAGAGACTCCATGACGACATCACATTGAGAGACTCTGTGATGAACCTTTGTGCTTTCCACAAATGGGTGTAGCCATTGTGGGCGTCATGTTGAGAGACTCCATGGCGTAGATATTTGGAAAAATACCTCCCTGGCTAAGAGGGAGTGTTGATGTTGACAGCAGTGGGAGATATTTTTCTCTCTAAATTAAAATAATAGATGATTATTAAGGCAAGTCGGCCTTATCACAAATTATATATTATGTTTTTGTTTATCAAAGAGGCCAACCAAGTGAAGAGTCGCCTTGCTTGTGAAGAGTCTCCTTGCATTGTATATATAGAAGTGTTGGTGTAACAACTAGCACCTCTGGAGTAAGAGTTGGTATGGACAACTATGCACACTGCGTAATGAGTGCTCTTCAAATTAGGAGGGGAAGCTCCCTCGTAGTGCTGGAATGCGTGGAAAAGAAAAGTAATCTAAGTCCTATCTTTTTGTTCTCAGCTGGAAGAAGTTGCAGATCATTAACTACAACTAAGCTAACTACTTTAAATCTATCCAGTTTCCTCAAGAAAACAGAGCATGAGGAAATGGAGCAGGGATGATTATCGAACGATAAGCCGGCAGACTCACAACGTGGAAGGCAAGGTGGCACAACTATCTGCTTGTCTGAATAGGCTTATTGGAAACAACAATACACGATAAACTAAGTACAGATTCTCAGCTTGAAGGCAAGGTGGCACAACTATCGCTCAATCTGAACGAGTTTATTGAACACAAAACATGAAGGATAGCCAACTAGGTAAATTGCATTGGCGAGACACGCATACAATCTACGATCAACTAGCCACTATATCTAACTAAAGCAAGAATTCCCATCATAATTGCATGAAACCCTATTTAACAATTCATCATAATAGTAAAAACGCATGAACAGATACAGAATGAGCAATATTGAGGGCAAGGGCAGGCAACATATATTTCTCTCTGTGAAAAAGTTCGTGAACAGATACAAAATAGCAATACTACGTGCAAGGTGGGCACAACATGTATGCTATCACGCAAAAGTTATGTACAAATGAGCAAAAGCTCTTATTTATAGACATCAAAAGGTGTAGGGAACCCTAAAATCACCTTGAGTCAACTACAGTCTTGCAATGCATGCAAGATTTATTGCTAAACCCTAATAAAGTAAACTATACAGTTAATTGGAAAGCTACCATCAGTTAACCGGTACATCTAACCTAAATGGACAATGTGCAAGCATGCACGTCCTTATTTAAAACAAAGTTAACTGGACACTACCTTCAGTTAACTGAAAACCCTAACCCTAACTCCAAGTGAATAAAGATAATCCCATAATAGACATGCATGAGATGAGACAGTGAGTTAACTTGAGAAGGTAACGCCAAGTTAAACTCCTGTGTGTAATGTCTATTTTGAGAGGTGGGAACTGAAGTCTACTGATCGTGATCTCGAGCAACCAATCCCTCAACGAGATTGTTAACTGCATCAGTATCTGAATGTCAACAACTTGAGCAATCTTGGAAATCTTTGCACACTCAAACTAGCATTTTACTAACTAGTAACTTTGGCGGCTCCGTAACTGAAGTGATCCCTGTTCCTTTTGCAGCTTAATACTTCTGATGCTTTTCTTGATTCCTCTCAATGAAAAAGTGTTGCATGCTGAAATCACGAAACTTGACCGTGAACACTCTGGTTGCGAGAAATACACAAGAACGCGGAATTCCAACGGTATCCAACTTGCGTCTGTGCTTGTCAAATTGTTTGAATCAACCCTTGGATGCACTTGATCTTCATTGTTAGCTACTCTGATGAAAACATAAATTAAGACCGATTTGGTCTTGAATTCAGTCTAGTTGAACTACCTTCTGAAAAACTTGCCTGTTGACTGTAAACACGGCTATGTTCTGACAACTTTATCTGGGAAGCTAAAATGGCCCCTGGTGAGGCTAAAAATAACCTGTCGGAGGATAATTTTCACCAAAAATTCTGAGACATGGGTTTTGTCCGGAAAATGATTCTAAGACAACCCACAACATCAGAATTGCGAAAAAATGTCGTTTGGCTTGACATGCAAAGACTCTTCAGTCGAGAACTGTGTTGATGTGATTTTTGTGACCACACCAATCAGCAGAAGAACAAAGTTGTCCGAAGGCTACTACGTTCTCTCTTGATCAAAGTATTCCGTGTGCTAAGATTGCGAGATAGATCACACGTTCAACTCCAAGGTTTTGAAATACTTGGAACACCCTCAGTTAGTTTGATGTGTATTGCTGTGTTCTTACGAGGGGACTTACACAATTGTTCAAGATTCTTGCAGTTAACAATAGATGGATGATTTGAAGGGGATTTTTTGTGTATGATTTGACAATAAGTTCGTTTTCCTAAAGCTAACCAGAAATGTGCGGAAAGTAAATGAGTGTAGGGCCTAAGAAACTTATATTCTATTCTAAATGCAGGATGTGTGGAGCTCAATTTCGGCAGACTTCGACCGAATTTCACCTAGCCTCACGTCGGATAGCTTCAGCAAAATTAGTGCAATCTTCAAAGGGATAGCAAAAGGATGTTCAAATTATAATTTAGCATACATATACCATCAAGACGATGCATATAAGTACACAAATCACAATCGAAGTTAAACTCAAGATGATCTCCAGTAGACCACGCAAGGCGAACTTATCATCAATAAGCTGCTAGTGGTATGGAATGAAATGAAGCTACCTCAATAGAACACCACATATCAAAGTAAACTACTTGCATGAAATGAAAATTACGCTACTTGGATCTGAAAGGAAGAAGAGACCTTGCTAGCTATTCATGACAAAAGACCTAATTCCACCATCAATGAAAAGATCTACATCATGAAAGTGTTACACAACTATCTC
>VDFB02130227.1:0-13017 GCA_007258455.2 Sequoia sempervirens | reverse complement strand
CTTAATGCCTATACTTCCTAATGCAGTGAGTAGAAGGTATCTACATTTCTGTTTGTTTGATGAGTTGTTTGTACTTCAGTGGAACTATACCTTTGGAATATGTGAGATGCATTGTTAGTAGTTCAAATTGGCAGTGAGCCAGATCTCTTCTTCTTTCTTTCTTTCTTTTGGATAGTGAGTCCTTTGGTAGTGAGCCATTGATAGTGAGCCCTTGGAAATGAGCCTTATTATATTTGGTGTTTGTAGATTCATATATTAGTGAGCTAATCCTCATTGTGGTTTTCCCTTCTTGGGTTTTCCACATAAATCTGGTCTTCTCATTTGTTTGTATTACTACTTTACATGTTTATATTCTATTAATGCATGCTAAGGGTTTAAGAACTTATGCAGATTTGAATGTTAATGAGGGTTTCTGATGTTTTAAAAGTATACAACTAATTCACCCCCTCTCCATTGTCTTATGCATCTAACAATTCATATTAGAGATATGGTTCCTAGGGAGAAGCTTAATCGCTTGAGGTAGATCTAGATGGCACACAGGAAAGGTGTCAAAGCCCCCTTGTTCGATGGAATAAATTTTACCTATTGGAAAGCTAGGATGAAATATTTATTAGTCTCCCTTAGATTTGGTGTTTGGTAGTCTGTTGAAAGAGGTTACACTATGCTTGAAAATGGACCTTCAAATGATGATGAGATCAAGGCATATGAGAACAATGAAAAAACAAGAAATGCAATCTTGAGTGGTCTTACTAATTCAGAACTTGTGAAGGTTATAAGCTACAAGTCTGCTAAAGATATCTAGAAAAAGTTGGAAGGAATCTATGAAGGAGATGACAAGGTCAAAAATGAAAATATGCGGATCTACAAAGCCAAATTTGAAACCCTAAGGATGTCTAAAGATGAAGATATTATTGCCTGCATGCTCAGAGTTGATGAATTTGTCAATGCCATCAATGGTGTTGGTGGAAAGTTGGATGAAAGTGAAGTTGTGAAAAAGGTATTAAGAACTCTACCTAAAGCTTATAGTCATAAAGTTCCTGCTATTAAGGAAGCTCAAAATTTGGATAATTATTCTTGTGATATGTTAGTCATTGAATTTTTCAATTTGTTGTAGGCTTCTAAGATGAGCACATAATTACAAGGGAGTGAATACTAAAGATGCATCTACATCCATATAATTTTTCTGATTGTCTTTATAATTAATTTCATGTTGAATACTTGATTATTTTTGAAAGAGGAAAAAATGGGTTTTACAAGGACCCAAAACCACAAAGTTTACAAACAAAAGATAAGATCCTTAAAGACACCAAAAGTAGAAATGTTGTAAAAAGCAACAAGACAAGTCCACAGCCACCAAAGGACAACAAAGGGCGTGCAGGCAAAATCCCGAGAAAAACACCAGTGACTGATAAATTTGGGCCTTTAGTTGTAGTCTCAACTTCCAAATAGTTTCATATCCTCTTAAAATCCTGAACATCCTTATAATCATTTACATGCAAGTCAAAGTGGGGGGAAACGTAATAGTGAAAAAATGTATAACTTGTACTTTCCTCTTTATTTTGGTCTTACTTTACTTGGTAATCCTTTATACAATGAAAAATGTACAAGTGACATTTTTTTTTTGAAATCTAGCACATAACCTAGGTCTTATTGAATCCCATTTACACTCATTCCCAAGGACTTGTTCTAATCCTAGTTTATTGATTTTCCACCGAAGTTTGGATATGCAATGTATATAATATAATTAATGTGGTTGTATAGTTTGTAAAAATGAAACCAAAATTTTTAGAATTCAGACTTACACTTTTGGGTTAACCAGAACCTTTGAACTATAAACTGTGTGCAAACATAACCTGAGAAATGTTCAATTTAAATATTTTGGAGTTATATTTATGGACTAACCCTAATTAATTTACACATAATCATCTACCACTCCATACTTTTATAGTCATTCAAAGCGAACCATGAGATCATGAAATAGTGCATTGACTACTTGCACCAACATCTCGGGCATGCTCTACATGATCACCTACTATTTCCAATCTTCTCTAAAAGATATTGAATTAATATCTTAGGATTTTGAACAAAGAAGAATAATCCTTACTAAGAAAAATACGTAAAGTTGTTCCTAACTTCTATCTATTAGCTAACATAGACCATAAACATCAAGTAAAAAGAAGATATTATAATTTAACAAAATTTGTAGTTACACACTAAAATTTAAATCCATAAACTAGTTGCATAGATTTATCTTACTATTATAAAAGTGAACTTATCAAAAAATAATAATAAATTTATATGTTTATCTAATCAACTTGATTTCTTACATATTAATAAATCACATTTAATCATCTATCATATTATATTAAGAATCATTATTTTATTATTTTATTTCCAAATTTAGTTGAGTGCATGTTTTTGTCCCAACTCCTTATCCTTAATAGATTATATAAAGAATTCAATTTGTTTACTTAGTATATTTATATAAAGATGAAATTTATTTTAATATGCCGAAAGTGTATACTACTATTTGAAGTTTTTAGTCAGACGGTCTAGATTCTTGGACAGGCAATTGCCTGTGATCAAATGCATCCGAGCAGCTCAATTAGTTTTCCCCGATGGCATAGAGTAGTTATTGCAGATAATGAAAAAATATTTGCAAGTAGTTATTACAGAAAATGAAAATGAAAAATATTGGGGAGTCGACATGGTTAATGATCACGGCAGATTACCGAAGCAAAAACTAACATCCTTGACATGACACGATTATATTGGGCTTAAAAACCCTATTGAAATCTTATTTTCAGGCGGCATCTCACCAAATTGGAGAAGTGAAAGGTCAATGCCAGAAACTTCACCTACAAACTTTGCACATTTTTCTCGTCTGCATCGTTGAGAGAAAGACATCAATTTAATGAAGCTTGGGGTAGCCACCACTTATTGCACGGCTAAAGGTGTTCCCTTCTTTGAAGTTTTGAGAGTCATTTGTCCCTATGAGTGGAGATTGTGGGAGGCATTGGCAGACTGAACGGAGATTTCGGTCGTCGATTCTTACCGCAACCCCCGACTCATCCCTGTCCCCGACTTTGAAGATAAGTGCAATAAATGGTTTCATTTAGAGGGTGGCGATGTAAATATCTGCGTTCAGCATTTACTCTCGCCGCCCTCATTTTTACATGTAAATGTCCCTGTTTTTAAGGCATTCTACATTTAGGGATTTATCTCCATTACTCTGGTGTTATCTCTCTGTGTTTTGAATGTGCAATGCTTTATTTGTTTCAGGCCAGAAAACAAATGTGCAACGCTTATCTGTGAAATTCTTACAGGTCAGAGGCCTTATTCACTTGTTTTCTTTTACAATACTATATAAACAGATGAATTATCTTCAAAGGAGTAGTGTCTATATTCTGCAACAGCTTTTGGGTTTCTTTTTTCATCTCCTCAAGCCCTACAAATTGGTTTTCATCTCCTCCAACTTCCTCAGTGTATTGACCTTTCACTTCTCCAATTTTGCGTGTTGCTGCAACCTGAAAAGAAGGTTTCGACGAGGGTTTTAGAGTATGTTTTATTAAAATTAAAATTTAGGCTTAAACATTACGACATGTAATCAATGCTTTCTTATATAGTTTTTGGTTTTTCTTTTTAGGGTTTAGGTGATTCTTTCAGGAGAGGTGATTTGATGATTTTGTCAGAAGATAACAGCCAGATGTTGTTTAAAATTGCTTTGATCATTTGTGGACATTGCAATAGAAGTGGGAACCAAGGCTTAACTAGAAAAACATTAGATAAGATTAGACTTGCATCAGTTGACATAAAAACATGGAAAACTAAAAATCCTTGAGCACTAGGAAAAATTTCAATTGTATCTTTTCAATTTTAGAGCAACGAGACCTAGAAATCGATGGATAAATCTACAAGGATGGGTCAAAGATTACTAAATTTAATTATTAAACTTTCTTTGGAAAAATTTTCCTCTTCACATAACACCTCTTGACCCAAAGACGAAATCAGTTGCACCCCTGTGCATGGAAATATATTTATGTGCCACATTTGTGATCCGAAACCCATGACACCCTCCGTCTGCAGATTTTGGAACTTCCTCATACTCAAAACAAATGCTTACGCCTTGCTTGGCATTCCCCCTTGTGCCCAAGATTTCTATTATCATAAATCTAATCTACCAACCCTTGTTTGTCAGGAGTTACCAGGGCCTCCTGAGATTTGAAAACAACCATGGAGGGGCACATGGTAGACACATGAGCATGCATGTCCATATCTGCAAATGAAACATCAACTGTATAACCTAACAACCCCTTATTCAATACATTCCCTACAGCTACAGGCCAGCAATGCGACATTTTTTTCTTCTGATTTTTAGGCAAATTGACAGTGAGCAGTATTTATTATGGTAGTCCTTTTGAAAAACATCAGCATTGCAACACTTTTAATGTGATTTTTGCTTAAATTAGCTGCATGTAGTATTTAGAGGGAGCTTTCCATCAATGACCTTTAGCCTTAAATTTGACAATCTATCTACCTATCAAGAAAATTTTGTGTGACAGTTATTGATTCAATATTCCGTATCTGTAATTGGTATAAATGTAACCCTTTTGCCACATATGCAGAGGTGAGGCAATTGGGCCTTTTGTAGTTTGCAGGGTGGAATGTTTCTTCCCACGATTTGGAGTATTCCTGGGGTTGTTCAGCTTGCTTGTGAGACTGGTGTGTTTTAACTAGAGCTGCAAACTGGAGTGGAATTCTAGCGAGTGTCTCTAGAAGGCAGGGCAGTATCTTGGACGAGTATAAGAAAAATGGGGCATGCATTTGAAACCTTTGCCTCAACTTCTCAAGATCAAAATCTAATTGCGGTGTGTTGATCTTTGAACCTGGGTCATGCTCTTATAATAGAAGTAGCATTTAAACGAGGTTACATGATCAAGTCACTATAAATTCTTTATCACATCCAATCTGTTATTGTCCAAAATTTATTTGATGACTAATTTGGATCATGAAAATTTAAAGCTTGCAAAATTATTTGTTGTTATACTACAAATAGCATTTATACAAGGTCATAGAATTAAGTGACTGTAAATTTTGTAACAAAGCAAGTGAAGATGATTGAGTCTTTCACGAAGAGCCATGTACTGCAGAATGATGTGTTATGGGTATGTTCAACTTTTTCTCATATTAATTGCTAATTGGGGAAGTTTTACTGGCTAATATTCTCTAGTTGTCTAGTTTTTATAAGAAAAACTTCCAAAATGTATTTATCAACTGAAATAAAGGTTTGCCCCAATTTCTATCCATTTAAGATCTGCTCAAATTTGTATAAACTGTATAGAATCTGAAGAAAATTGGAAAATATTTTAAAATTCCATTCAACAATTTTTATCTTTATTCTTTGGTCAATTTTTAATATAAAATTTATGTAGAAGATTTTATGAAAACTGGGAAGTTTTTCAATTGATGTTGTGAAAGTTAGATATTATTTTTAAACTTGTTACCAAATGTATGGTCTTATTTTTCCCACTACTAAAAACATACAAGCATCATGCATCTAAAGTATTTACATCTTGGATCAATGTAGCCATTTCAATGACATATATATATATATAAGTTGATCTTGTTTACTAATGATGTCAGAATCTCTTACATCTAGAGACATAACTTGATCTATCTTGATTAATCACAGTTTACAATAATAAATCTGGGCAGTTAGATATGTTCTTAGAGATAAGCATATGAAAAATGATTTTTTTTTTGGGTCAACAACTTATAAAAAAATTAAGATATTCTCAAGACTGCAATAGAGAAGTTGGTAAGTTGTGTATTTTGTGTTAAGAGTGGGTCATCTTCATAAACTCTTGTGCCCACTTTTCAGTTAAATTATACTTATAAGAACCTGTCACGAACTGCATGTATGCCGAAGGGATTATTTAAAGAGTATTAAAATTGTTTACTTTTTCCCATTAAGGAACAAAATACTATCCTACCTTCAAACATTTATATCTTGTTTGTATAAGGCATGGGAATATGTACAAGGAAAATCAGCATAGTAACCAATTATTGATATCACTACTATTTTTATCTAGGTATTGGAATCTGTACAAGGAACAATCAAAAATAATTTGGGTGTTGTTATTATGCTTTATTAATCTTCATTACATATTTAAGCACATCCAATGTACTTAAACAAAATGTGAAAGTATGGACAAAGAAAGTGAGCTATTTGAGGCTCGCAGGATCTACACAAAATGACTTCTCAAAAGGTAAAACACAATATAATTTGTAGGTGTTAAATCCAGTTTAACAATCTTTACCAGGATCCTCTCTGCTGTATGCAATGTGAATTCAAATAGGATATGGATGTCCGTCAAAAACATAATGAACAAGAAATTTTTGTCAGATGATATATTTTGAAATGCCCTGGTCAAAATGGAAGCATTGAGAAGAGTGTGTGGATTGAATGCCACAGAGAGATTGTATCTCAAGTAGTGGAAATGAGATGATTAGAGAGATATGAATAAATTGATTTTGCAAGGAAGCCCTAAAAAAATTCAAATTAATGAATTCCTAACATTTGAGCAAGTATGTGAAGTTCAAATAATGAAAAAATTGAGGAGAAAGCAGAACTAAAAGGGTGCCTGGATAGAATAAAGTTGACAACCATAAAATTGCATTACCATAATGTGGTAATATTCTGTCAGATGATAATGGAGGGGTGTCCATCAAAATATATGGAAATTTTTGTCAGATGTTGCAGTTAACAAGTGCTCTGTTAGACATGTATACAGGCTAGTGGTGGCATTTATACATACTGGAAATGGCCAGTGAACTTGCAAAAGGATAATGGTGAAAGTGTTTTATAAAATGACAAAATTGCATTTTATTGCAGATGTGAAATATTTTCTCTCCAGGGAAATATTCCCCCATGGATAAAGTGTTTCTTATAGAGAATGTGAGATAAGGTAAAATTACAAATAAAATACAGTGGTGAATTTACTTTTACCAAAATTAAATATTTTCATCCAAAAAGCGAATATATTTTTACAAAGATTACAAAAGGGGGTGAAATGCTTTTGCTTGGAGGTAAAATAGAAGGCATCAAATAAGTGAATGTGAACAACTTGGAAAATACACATATATAAACATGAAATTCCTACTTTTAAATGGTGTGGGAATTATTTATTTGCCACATGTTTATATTCCCATATGAAATGTTTATTCACTGGATTGCAAGAGGGGTGAAATAAAGCAGGAAAAAGATATTGCAATTACATGACAAAGGTACAGATCTGATATTTTGAAAATAAGAGGTAAGAATATTCTATTTGTTGCAAATCGAATATTT
Organism: Sequoia sempervirens; assembly: GCA_007258455.2. Taxonomy (NCBI): domain Eukaryota; kingdom Viridiplantae; phylum Streptophyta; class Pinopsida; order Cupressales; family Cupressaceae; genus Sequoia; species Sequoia sempervirens. The sequence continues at coordinate 5,666 of VDFB02130227.1, read as the reverse complement.
CTGTCATGATGGACTAAAGCCTCTCTCCTCTATATCAAGCAAATTTAGAGATGCAGTAAGGGATCATGTTCCTAAATTTAACATTTATATAGCTCTCATATTTAAATCATATATCAATTAATAAAATTGGCATTACAACCGGTTTACTTGTGCTTCTTCAAATAGGTGGTGACTGCTAGATAGATGCACTTTCATTTTTCTACATCCCTAAACATGGACCAAATTCATTGATGTCCCATGCCAGCTCAGACATTCATGCAAGGTTAATAATTTTAAAGAGTTCTCTTTCTAAGACTTCTATTACTAGAGTTGATTAGATTTATTTTTAAGGGTTAGAAATAATTGTTAGTCATGAAAGGTGTGTGCTTTATGTTCGTCTGTTGTATTAATTACAATACTTTTGAAGGGTTGGAATATTTATATACTTCAACAAGAAGGCCTGCATCTCCTAATGTGCCAAAGAAAATTGGAAAATTTGCAAATTCCAAGATTCTTTTCCGAAGACACGTTGGAAATTCCAAAAGTTATGTTTCTTTCAGGAACTCCAGCCAAGGATGGCAATGTAATATATTCAAGCCATAATTATTTCTTGAGATCGATTGTAGTATTACCATCAGAGTCTTGTTTGTTGAGGATGAGCACTATTACAGTCTAAGAAAAGGAAAGGAATAATTTGATCTTTTCATTCTATTCATTCGAATATGGAAGAAAATAAGTACTTGCATTAGTTTATATTATTTGACATATCATATTACAGCTAAGAATATTACAGCTTAAACATGTTTTGTTTAATTTTTCCTTTGATGTTTTTGAGGTCTATAGATATGTTTTTTGTCTATTTAGAATAGAGGCTAAGAATATTACAACTTTCTTTGTGTCTGAAAAATATGGTGTATGTAATGTTTGTTGGCTCATTCATTCATGTAATGGCCATTCTTAACAACACTTCTACAGTTCTTTAAGCAGTTTATTTTTAGAAATTAGTAGTTTATAGCTCTACATAAATCTTCCTCCCATCTATTAATAAATATAATTAACATAGAACTTTAATGGTTCATGCACTCTATTGCACCCAAGGTGTGATTTTGCTAGCATATTACAAACTCCATATACCATTAAAAAATACAATTATGGCAATGTAAGTATTCTACCCGGGATCAATTTAGATCCCACCAGCGTAGCTCTTCAATCGAAACCGCCTTCCCAGCCAGGAAACGCCCGCCATCAAGCAAATTGGTTCTGCTCCCTTCCAAACTCTCCGCCATTGACCGGTATTTCCTCGCTGACCTTAAAGAATCTCATTAGGTCAGCCAATCATATATAGCGATGTTGCATGACGTCTCTTTGTTTTCTTGCAGTAACTGTAGTAATAATGCGGTGGCCAAAATTTTGCATCGGGATATAATGACCTTTGGCAGCGGTTGTCTCAACAAAACAACCTTTCTCACATACATCGTGCTCCCCAACTCCATAAATGCCTTGATTTCATGCATGGAAGGTACCCATTTCCATCTCTACCACACAAAGTCTCTACAAGGTTCAAAAAGCTCTATACCAAGATCTGGGGTTCTGTTTGAACGGGTGTTGTCTATGTCTTTCAGATCTTACCGCCTCCCTTGCTATGGCGCTATGAGTTGTTTCTCACTTAAATTGTAACCCACTTTTGGGCGTATGCACCATTTCACGTCATCGCCAATTTCACTACCGACTTTCAGTTTTTAATTGCTAGGTCAAACGATAGTGTTAATTGGGAAATCTGGGTATATACTGTGTTCTGGCTTGATCGGTGATGTAAGTTTATAATTGCTAGGTCAAACGATAGTGTTAATTGGGAAATTTGGGTATATACTGTGTTCTGGTGTAATGTTAATTAATTAATAATATAAAGCATTTCCTTCGTATTTATCCTATGGTTTTACCCTTGAGGTAAGGCCTCGTAGTCTTTCTCATTCATAATTTTTGTTTTGCGTTTTGGTTTTACATTATATGTGTTGTAAACTAGATTTTGGGTATTGGAATCTCCAGAGAAAATTATCCTCAGTGGATGTAACTTTGATGCTCTAAAGTAAACAAGGAAATATTTCCACCGGAAAGACAAAGTTTCTAAAGCTGTTTCTCTAGGAATTTGTAGGAACTGGCAGATTCAATATGATATAAATTTTATAGGGGTTATGTTATCAAAATCTGCCATGGTAATTTTCCTCATGATGTTTGTGGCATAGTTAAATTTTCTCTTTAATTAAGTCAGTAGCTTGCTTATTCTTTTTTTTAAAAAGGGCTTGAAAATATGTCTCTCAAACAAAGAGCCATGGGAAGCCTGAGATTTTCTCTACCATATCTGTTTTATTGGGTTTTGGCCGCATTACCAAACTTGGGAGTAAATCCAATGGTGTTGATAATCCATCTATGCCATGTTTCATGTGAGTAAAAAAAACTCACCATTGCCCTGTTACAGGAACCATCTACACTAGACTGTGCAAGAACAATATGTCAATATCTCCCTTTTTTTGGATTGAAGGCTACAATAGGAGCCTTTTCTTGGAGACTCAAATTAGCTAGCTACTGCTGAATGGAAGAAACTCTGGAATCGCCAGCAACTTGAACATAAAAAATATTTACTAACTTTGGCTTGAGTATTCACATGGATCAAATTGCCCTGTGGATCTTACATGTTTGTCGGTGCCTAGAGAAGTAATAAATTCAATAGCATTCATATTATTATTTGAGCATGAAACATCAAGGAAAGCATTAAGAGCCAGCAACATCTGTCAAATCCTAATAATCAAGAAAGGAATAATTTTCAGTTTTAGTAAAAGTTGGCAGTTGATTCATGAGGTATACAACTTGATTATTTGATGTATTGGCTATTGTGGCAAGACTAAAATTGTTTAATTTGTTTTCAACTTTTTGTTGCTGAAGATTTTGGATGTTGATCAACATCCAATTCAACCAAAGAAACAGAACTAAATAATTGAAGAATAACAATGAGGCCCTTGGACCATAAAATGATTAATCTTTTCATTTGGAGTCAATTTATTATAGCAATAGTGAAAGGTGAAGAGAAATCCAAGACACCAAGGTCAGGAAGTAATTTTACTAGAAATTGAATATGTAGGAACACCAACCTTATCTCACTAACTAGGAGTGTGTGGGGTGATTGCAGCTAGTTGGGCTCATTTTCCCATCAAATTTTTGCATTGTATTTGAGTAGTCACTGGACCTTATCAAGAAAACTATTAAAAGCAAAAATATGAGCACTAGCATGTGAGATTAGATAATAAAATTGAAGCACTGGAGCGAGTAAGAGTTGTTGGTGGAGAGAGTGGGGTGAAAAGTGGAAGTACTGCCACAAGCCCTTATACATGCTCCTAATTTTGCGTTGAAGATTTATGCAAGGAGCCTTACATCCTAGAAAGGCCCTTGCTTCAATATGTGGCACAATTAGAAAAAACAACTAGAGTTTTTCCATTGATTATGTCAAACTTGCTTTACTAATTTTGAGGAAGCTATTTTGGGGTAATAGATCACCTTCCATACAAAAATGGAGGTGGGTTTAGAAATTCAAATTATTAATGTAAGCCCTTGAAGAAAAACTTAATTTTATTGGGCATTATGCTTTGCCCAAGTTTATTCATTATTGTGAGTATACAAAAAGGTAAGGTATCCTTTGACAAAGGCATCGAGTCAATTTTTTCTATACAACACAGAGCATGGAGAGGAATACAAAAGCAGATCCAGAAGTTTTGCCAGTTGTGACTACAAAGGTCTCTCATTTATGTTGTGTGTACTGGTTGGCCCCTCTCCCCACTAGGGTAGGGATTCCTCTGTGTTAATTACCGCATCTGAATGTCATTTGGGTAGACACATTTATTTCTTTCTCATTATCTATTGATTTTCACCTATTTTGGACTTTTGCATGCAACTTGTTGGTGGGAAATCTTCACAATTTTTGGTTGCTTGTTCTTAGGAGTGTTTTCATCATAGTGGCTACAGTGTAGAAAGTTGCAGAGATCAATACATGGCTTTTATGGTTTTCTTTAAGCCAAAATCAATATTTCTTGATACTTTATCTATTCTAAATTCATTTCAGATGACCCACCAAAGTATTCACAACCAAGGGCAATGGAGAGTCCACAATTCACTCTTTCAATGTCTCTAGCGGTGTTGTGTTTGTTTTACACCCAACTAAAGCTATGTTTGAGTCTATATGAGGAAAATGGGAGTTCTGCACTCGAGGCCCTTCCTTCACATGTAGTTTGTAAGATATAAACACACTGCCTCTGTTCCTATAATCTTTAGTGATTTTAAATCAATACATGGCTTTTATGACTTTCTTTAAGCCAAAATCAATCTTTCTTGATACTTTATCTATTAGAAATTCAATAATAGTATGTTCCTATTTGCTTGTGAATAAGATGTGAACATTCAATTTTACCCCAGTTGTTGGATCTTAAGTTTACCAATTGTTTGGACTGAGTCCCTTTCACCTCATCTGACCATCCCATTTGGAAATATATTCAACATCAACACTACCAAGTTCTACAAATGGCTAATGCTGTCAGACCAGGGATAGATTGTGACATTGTTTTGAATTTTACTTCTTTGAACACAAATCCAATTCTGGTCTGTAAAGGCCAAGAAAAAAAAGGATATTATCTATCTTTTGGAATCTTCCATGTAGTTTTTATATTTGGCCTGAACACTATACAATTGATTCCAGAATATTCACACACAAAATGATAAATTGTCTTACATATCAAACAAAATGATAAATTGTCTTACATATACAGACTGCATGGTTGCTTCAAATTTCTTGTCTATAGATAATGATATGATGTTATTTCCATCAGCTAATGACCTTGCATTGACTTTTTTTGTTGTTGATTGCTTTCTTAACTTGAGTGGATATTACACTGCAGATGATAAACCTATAGTTTTCATGATGCATGGAGATGAACTCAATGATTTTGATCATATTAGAGCCCATATTTTCTAGGATAGTTATTAGGCGTCTCAGTTGTTGATCAAGTTTATGATATTTCAGGTAAGATGATATTTGTTTGCTCAAATTTGTTATTGCATTTAAATGTTTTTGTTTCAATAAATGTTACTTATCACATATTTGTGGTAAATACCTGCCGTCAATTATTACATATTGTTTGGGGTCTCCTTGCAGATTAATGGAATTGCCTTGATATTCCAGGTTTCACCCAGTAGGAAACTACAAACCCAGATAGACCATTTCAGCTGCTTTCATTTACTATTATAAGGATAGATTATGTGTTGAGAATGAGAATTATTAACCTTCCATACCTTTTTGGCATACCCATTGCACACCAAAGTGTAATTGCTAGTAAATAACTTTTTATTGTTAATATAAATGTCTAATGAAAAAAAAAGGTATTTTTTTATTACTATTTTTGCTTTAGTCTGCTAGTAAAAATTAGGGGCATTACTGTAAAATGGATCTGACGAATAAAATAAATGGTTGTAAATTCCCAACATAAGGATCCAAGAATAAAGGAGGTGATGGTAAATTCTTCCAAAGAAAAAGGGGGAATAGTAAGTAATCCAGTGTGTTTTACTATCTCTAGAATCAGAAAAAGTTGCATTCCAACTAATCAAAGTTCATGATATTATGTGTCTAAGCTTTTGCTCCAGGTAAT